>JASDQU011249410.1:0-13077 GCA_032191745.1 Picea mariana
ATATATATATATATATATATATTCATTATATATTTTAATGTTGATTGTATTCTCAAACTTTTATATTGTTTTATACCTGCACTAATTTTTCATGATTGTTTGTAATTATAAAGTTAGATTTGCCCCCTAACTTTCTATAGAAAGCACCAATTAGTAGCAGAAATGATGTTGTACAAAATGAGGAACATGAAGCAGATAATGAAGATCAAGTTAATGATCCCATGGAAGTAGATGACAATAATAACATAGTTCAATATCATGGGACAAATCAAATAATCCAAGACTTATTCGGTCATCCAGATGAGGATCATGGGGACAGTAGTGATGGTATTTATGATGAACCTCTACTTGAAAAGGAAAATAAACGAATTTATAAAGTGTCAAGAGCAAATCTTCTCTCCACTACATTGTCCTTGTTGAACTTAAAGGTTATGAATCAATCGGCGAACACTTGTATGACACAGATCCTGATGTATGTAATATGTTTCATCACATATACATAAAGGTTGACTTTTTTCCCCTTTTTTTAGTATTAATTAATGTGTAAAACAAAAATGAATTATTTACAATTAGTATTCTTTACATTAACTAGTTATTTTTTATGTTTTAGATTGTTAGGTGAATTTATGTTACCCTCGTCAAATATTTTACCTCACACATATCAATATTTACATACCATTATGAAAGAAATTGGAATGGAGTATCAAAGTATAGATGCATGTCATGATGATCATATTATATATTATGGACAACATGTGTCGAAAACAAAATGCCCGGTATGTGGTATCAGTAGATATCGAACCGATCAAGTAACAAAAATGGTGCCTTGAAAGGTTCTTTGGCATATTCCCATAATTACACGTTTGGAGCGAATGTTCAAGTGCCAAAGCATAGCACATTTTATGGATTACCATGCACAAAAGAGAATTGAAGATGGAGTTCTTTGAATTCCTGCAGATAATTATGCATTTAACGAAATTGTTGCAAAATGGCCAGAATTTACATATGAACCTCGTAATGTTAGGCTTTCATTGGCAACTGACAGTGTTAATCCATTTGGAGAGCTTTAGTTTATTTACTCAGTGTGGCCTATTTTTGTTATCAACAATAACATTCCTCCTTGGATGTCAATAAAGAGGGAGCACATAATGTTGACAATCATTGTTCCAGGTATTTGTTTACATTAATTTTTCGAATGTAAATTTTTCATTTTTCTCTTTTTTTGCATAATATATTTTATTTGTTTATTAACGTATATAAACATACCATGGTAGTAATTTCGTGTCATTTCAAAAATTAGGTAAGTACAAAGTTAAATATATGAATGTGTATATCGAGCCTCTTATCGACGAGCTACTAAATTTATGGAAGGGCATCACTATGTATGATGTATGTAAACCAATTGGGCAGAAGAGATTTCAATGTCGTGGAATACTTTTATGGACAATTCATGATGCCCCGGAACTAACAGCTTTGTGTTGTATGCAACGTTCCATATTGCATGCTTGAATAGTATATAATTAATTTGTAACATCATGCTCTTGCGCACTTTTGATGTGACTTATTCTTTGAGGACACTTGCGTAAAAGTGATCCAGTTCATTATATGATTCATTGTTTCACTTATGGATTATGATGATGTTGTGGATATGATGATATGTTATTTTATTATATTTGTATTGACAAGAGTTATTGATTGGTTTCTCCTGAGTGTGCAGGACTCTAAATCGATTGAGGATGTTGATGGCATCGATGGACCTCCTTGGACTCTGGATCGAGTCAAGGAGTGGACTGTTTATGGCTTGCGTATTTCTGTTATGGAATATGTGGCATATGACTGGTATATTATGATGTTGATTTGGATCACTGACATTTTTCGTTGATGGATGCAGGCTGACAATAGCTTGCTAATTAGACTCACATTTGGAGTAAATGGGTCATGCACGACAACCAAAAATATTGTGGGAGAGGTGTGGCAACATCCCTACCACAGCCTACTAGCACTCCCAACATGACTCAAGTTGTAGGTTAACTATTACCTAGTCCAAGAGATCCACGATGTCATGAGGGCAGACTGATACAATCGCTCACGAAGATTCTAAAGGGGGTGCAATAAGGCAGGGTCCTTATTCCTTAGATGCCCTTAGTCTCCCACAAGGTCACCTGACAAAGTATTGACTCCAAGGGTTCGGCGTCTATCAAAATCAGTCAAAAGGCAAGTGGCACCCTTGGAGCATGTAGTGCATCTTGAAGGGAACGTCGCATAATTAGAACATGAATAAATACGAGTGGCACCCTTGGAGCACGTAGTGCATCTTGAACAGTACGTCGCAATGTTTAAAAACATGTGAGCCAATGAACCTAGGTGCATAGAAAAAAATATCTTACCTTGACATGGTCAGCCTTAAATTAATTATGTATAAGCAAAGTTTATTAAATTATAACCTTTCCCTTAAAAAATTTCTAAGCCTAGTTGAATTTGAAGCCTAGGTCTAAGTAGGATGAGAGGGATAAAAATTAATTAAAAAATTAATAAAGGGGGGGGAAGAAAAGAAAAGGGGGAAAATTAAATTTATAATTTAAAGGAGGATTAAATTATCTAAAAATTTAATTCATGTGTATGTGCAAAACTTGCTAAATTAGAACTTAGATAAAAAGAGGAATATAAATGCAAAAGGAATGTGGAAAATAGAAAGGAATCTAGTCTAGAGAACTTTCCAAAAGTGAACTCAACTAAAATTTAAGAAGGGTGTCAGTCATTAAAGGAAATTTAAGGAATAAAGGGACATCGAGGAGCGTTTTTAGGAATTCTTTTAGGTGGGTGAGGGAAATTGGCAATTTAATTAAATAAATTAATTGAATTTATGGTGCAACTAAGGGATTGGGTGACAAGTGTACGGGGGAGAATATTTCCTAATTAATTTTTAATAAAACAAATTTAATGTGTAATGGAAAGGTCACTAAGAAGAAATCTATAAAATAAATGGCAGAAAAGGGGGAATGGATCACTTTTTGGATAGCGTAAGGTTATGATGTCGGATTTTACTTGACCGATTTTTCTTGTGGGAGTTGGGATACCCAGATCAGATAGGAGTGGTAGCTCGACCTTGCAAGGTGAGCTAGGAGCTAGCTTATTCTTTGGTTTGTGTGCTTGGCCCCTTTGTGGCTCGGGGGGCTCAGGGGGAAGAAGAGTACCCCTAACGTTGGATGGTAGGTAATAGTGAGGTCTCAGTGATTAGCAAGCAAGGAGCTGGACAGAGCGCAAGCATGAGACAGCAAGCTTTGGATTCTTTGCCCTTTGGTTATGGTACACGTGTCTAATAGTTTATGTTGTAAATTAGTTAAATGTTTTTATATGTGAAATTTATGTGTTTATGAATTGTAATGGTTTCTATATAGTTGGGCATGCTTGTTGATTTGGTTAGATAAAATATTTAAATGGATTTCCCTTCTTGATTGAAATTCATCCGATGTCTCCTTCCCATTGTCTCTGTTTTAGATTTAATGTTGATCTATGAGTGTATTACCCTTATATTGTGTTGAGAAAAGGATTTGGCTCTGCACCCTCACACCCAGTTCAATTTTGATTTTATTTTATCTTGTCTCCAATAAGTTCACTCAGCTCTCATTTCATTTGGTGTGTCCATCTCTTTTTCCCTATGTAACCTAGACGTTTTCCTCCTCATTTTTGTTTCAGTTTTTATCCACCCTTGTGTTGCTGACTATGCCCAATTCATTGCCCATTGTTTTTACTCCCCAATGCCCATTATGTTGATCATTGTGTGTGTCTCACTCCTCAGTTTTGGAGCAAATCGTATGGTGCAAATCGCCCAGCGATTTCTCTCCACACCTAGACATTTGTATAGATCTCAAGTGTGCTTTCTCTCACTTCGCCTAGCATTTGACTGGTGTCTCTAAGTGTCCATTGGATGATTTCTTAACATCCTTTCTCCTCTGTGAAGCTGAGGGGCGCGCAGGTCCTACCCTCTTGAATTTTTTCTTTCCTCTCTGTGTTATTCCAACAGTAAACCCTCTGTGTTTTCTGCCCTTGTTCACATAATGTTTTGCGGCCTTTCGTTGCCCAAGCTTGTAAAGCTTATGGATTGTCAGCTCGGTAAGTGCATGTAAATGTTTTCAACTCTGTAATGGTAGTATTACCCATGTTGTCTCTAGAATACAAACCCAGATTTCATTAAGTGTTTTTGTTTTGTTTATGTTTAATTTCTGAATTTTATTTCGAAATATTTAATTGTATGGTTCAACTTTGGGTCCCTGCTTAAATTATTGAAAGACCTAAATTAAATTTGTGACAGAGTTATCAATTTTGGAACTGATATTTGTTGGCTCGATGCTGGTGGATTGTAATTTCTTTTACTGTCTTGTCGGGTCTTACAAGCGAATTCCACTCGATTGATTAAATTATAAGTTTTGGTTGATAATTTTCTAGAAAACGAAATTGGGGATTTATGTTGCCCAAACCTGTAGAAGATTACAAAACTATTCTTTAGTCTCGCTGCCACGGTTTTCAACTCTGTATCAGTGGATTTCCCTTGTTGTCTTTTAGAAAACCATTTCAGAAATTGATTGAGCGATTCTGTTATGTTTACTTTCTATGAATTTTAAATTCGAAGTATTACAATTCAAGAATGAAGTTGGGGGCTATAAATATAGCTTGACCTCCTCAGTTTCCTTTCATCATTTACTGAACCTCCCTTTAGTTTTAACCATTTCTAAATTCGATTAGCTTCCTGAAATTTTTAAAATTTGAATTTCCCAGAAATTTAGTGTCAGATGGGGTGTCAAACTAAGTGTCGGATGGAGTTTCGGATGGAGGTCTGGAACGAATTTCGGAATTACTACACACCGGATCATGGGATGGGATAGATCATGGAACTCCTCCTTGTTTCCTTACCTTGGTTCTATGTTTCAGCCTCTGAATATTACCATTAATAGTCAATCAAGTTTGTCTTCCTAAATTTCAAACCGATTTATGAGCTTTCTTGTGAGTGCTTTATTTATGGTTTACATAAGACTTTCGATTTCTTCTATCATTGTTGGGAATTTTATGTATGTGTTTCACCAAAATCCCTTTTGCTTGTTGGAACTTCCTAAAACCTTTTTAATTCCTACAGGAACCTCGTTGTATGTTCATTAGAGTCATTTCGTTGGTATTCCTTGAGGTCTGGTTGTTAGCCTTGAACACCTGGAATGATAGTCCCTTACCTTTAACCTCTGCCATTTCAGCTGCAACTATTCCCACATCGATTTCTTGGTGCTTGCTTTCTGTTTTGAAATTTTGTTATCAAAAATTTTCTCTGTAACAGGGTCTGGATGAAGGTTTGGATGGAGGATCGGATGAAGTTTTGTATGGAGGACCGGATTGAGGTTCGGATTGAAAACTAAATTGTTTTTTCATAGGTTCAGGGGTTGTAATAATTTTGAGAACTCTTCCTTGGATTCTTAACTCTGATTGTAGCTTAACATCTAATTATCTGTTAATTGTTACAGTTGATTGGTCATATTTAATCTCTTTAATGAAATTGAGAAAAGTAAATGCACTCTTATTTATGTAAGAATAAGTTATGATCTTCCTTGAATTTATTTAATGAATATGTAAGCTATCGAATTCTTATTTATTACTTATGTTGATTTTATCGGTTTTATAATTGGGTACATGATGAAGGGCAGCATGTTAAATCGTTGTGTTGTTTAAGCATGGCTGATCTCCTTTTATGATTAGTTGGATATGTAAGGTAACATGATGTTCTTACATGACGGGTAAAGATTGATCTTCTTATGGATCCCTTAGACATGAGTATATCTTAGACTCATTGATGATAATTACACTTATGATTCTTAATTTTTATATAGCTCTGCCTTGTACGAATTTGTCGTAATCATTACCTGAAGGATGGATTGAATAGATTATATTAGACCCGTCACTAGGATGAATTATCTTGATGTTAACTGATAATTTTCCTTATGAGACGAATTGAGCGATTTACGGTTTATGTTGTGATTATTGTATTAATGCGTCAATGGGTTGTTGGTTATTGTGTTAATGTGTCGATATATGTATCATTATTCACTGCAATATTGTTCCAGCTTATGTCATGCGGGTTTTTAATGTGTTAATATTGTTCATTAATATGTCGGATGATGTGCCAAGGTTGTCATTATTAATAGTAATGTATATTTCCTAATGAAAAAAGAAAAAAATCGGTTGTCATAGCTGAGGGTTGCTACATATGGTATCAGAGTAGGTTCATCCCCGCGACTTGGGGACATTACGCCTTCCTCTGCATCAACACTTGATTATAATTTATAACTAATTAATTTGATTTATATTCATGCAGGTAATCATGGTTAGAGGACGTCGTGAAGGGAGGAGACATGGTGCTAGGGGAGGAGGCACGATGCCATCAGTAGCATCCACGCCCAAGGGGTCTAACCCCCAAGGAGAAGAACAAGTTGTCGGACAGGAACAGATAGTTGTGGGAGATGTAGTTGGGTTGATGAGGTCCTTTCAAAGGATTTCTGAGGCCCTGGTTAGCCATCTAGGTAGAGATGAGTCCTGGGTGCC
Organism: Picea mariana; assembly: GCA_032191745.1. NCBI lineage: Eukaryota > Viridiplantae > Streptophyta > Pinopsida > Pinales > Pinaceae > Picea > Picea mariana. Next base: position 6,583 of record JASDQU011249410.1, read on the forward strand.
AGTACCCCAGGAGGGTCCACCACGTGCCCCAACTAGTACTGGTAGCATTCACCAAGAACTCAAGAAAGTTGAGTTTCCCGAGTTCTTTGGTGCCATGGACGGCACAACCACCGAGGCATGGTTGGAGAATATGGAAATGTGCTTTGCAGTTTGCGACTATACCTCCATCAAGAAGGTCTGCATGGTGGTCTTTCACCTGAAGGGGAGATATCTACCATGGTGGAAGACGCTTATGCCACAACGTCGTCGAAGATGTGTCATGGGAGATGTTCGAGGAGAAATTCCAGGAGAGGTATATGTCGGAGGAATTCATTGAGTGTCATCTCAAGAGTTCAATGCCTTGTGACATGGCGGTCATACGGTGCTCGACTACGAGCCCTGTTTCATGGATCTTCTTAGGTATGCTCCGCATTTAAACACTGAGAAGCTTAAGGTCAACAAGTTTGTGTTTGGCCTTAATGTTAGCATTTGTGAGAAAGTGAGGATTTTGATGCCTCAGATGTTGCATAATGTTGTCCAAAAGGCCCTCATAGCTGAGGAGGAGCTCATCAGCAAGGGTCAAAGAAGGACTCCGGCGAGACCGATGGGACAATTGACATATGGGATGTTGCAGCGTCAGACACCAACCAGACATCCACCAGGGTATCGAGGCACTCAGATAGGATCCACATTCATGACACCACAACGATCAGTGCCTTAGCAGTGAATTCCCTATAGAGGACCACAGCACCATCAGTAGCATCGTCTGTAGCAGCCTCATTACAGTCCTATTCATTAGAAAAGGCCAGGGTTTCAAGTCAGTGGGCAGTCAGCTTCCACTTCAGGGACTAGGAGTACTAGGTCGAAGACTGGATGATGTACATGTGGAGAGCCACATTACCAACGTGACTGTCTGGTTGAGAGGGCCAAGGCATTCAGGTCATTCGAGCATACCACAGTAGGAGATTTGGGCAAGGCCCATCGGATTCATGTTGCGGTGAAAAACCACCATGTCGAGCACCAGTCTACTGTGCTCGAAACGTTAGGTACCATTTTTTACCAGAACCTTAGTATTTTGATAGATCCAAGAGCTAGAGAGAGCTTTATTTCTAGGGCAGTGCTAAAATGAATTAAGGTAAAGGCAGTCAAACAGGACGCGTTTAGCTACGTAGAAATGGCTTCTGGAGCCAAACAAAAGGTTGGAGGAAAGGTTACAGGTTGTAGCCTTAACCTCGGATATTTTTTCATGAAGACCAATTTTTACGTCACGATATTAGGATCTTATGATGTAGTGATCGGTATGGACTGGTTGGAATTGCATGAGACGATACTCAACTGTAAGATGAAATGATTGATTTTGGTAGATGATGAGGGACAGAGATGTGTGATTGTAGGAAGGAACCAGGGAGTTTCCCTAAGGTTCATCTCTTCGCTACACCTTCAGAAGAGAATGTGCAAGGGATGAAAGCTATATGAGATCCTTACGTTAAACAAAAATGGCATGGTGGGAGGAATATAAAACCTTCTGATAGTACGAGAGTTTGCGAACTTATTCCCAGAGGAGTTACAGGGTTTCCACCTGATAGGGAATTAGAATTCACCATCGACCTAAAGCTTGGGACTGAAATGATAGCAAGAACGCTTTATCAAATGTCAACCCTTAAGTTACAGGAGTTGAAAATGAAACTGAAGGGGTTGTTGGACCTAGGACTTATATGTCAACATGTGTCATCATGGGGTGTGCCTGTTATTTTCATACGAAATAAGGATGGGTCGTGGAGACTCAGCATTAATTATCGTCAATTGGACAAGGCAACGATCAAGAACCATTATTCGTTGCCAAGAATAGATGATATGTTTGATCATATGAAGGAGCGACGGTGTTCTCAAAGATTCACTTAAGATCAGGGTATCACAAGTTACGGATCAAGGAGGAAGACATTCCTAAGACTGCATTTAAGATGAGGTTTGGACATTATGAGTTTATTTTTTTACCTTTTGGACTGACAAATGCCCCAGGGGTATTCATGAGCTTGATGAATGGGATGTTCCATGAATACTTGGGAAATTTTGTTCAAGTATTTATTGAAGATATTTCGATATATTCTCAGATGATGGAAGAACATGAAGAACACTTGCGCTTGGTACTACAGTGTCTATGAGAGAACAAATTGTTTGGGAAACTATCGAAATGCTTGTTTTATCAATTGAAGATTCATTATTTAGGGCATGTCATCTCTGACGAAGGTATGGTTATGGATCCCACAAAGTTTGAGGCTATTACGGAATGGCCTGCATTGACGAATGTCCCAGAAGTGTGTAGCTTCATGGGTTTAGTGGGATATTATCGATGGTTCATAGAGGGTTTTTCGAAGATAGCAAATCCCATTACAAACTTGTAGAAGAAGAACAAGAAATTTGTGTGGACCGATAAATGCACGGAGGAATTTCGAAGGCTCAAGGAGATTTTGATGATAGCGTTGATACTAAAAGTCCCTAACATGGACAAGGACTTCTTGGTATGCACTGACGCATCCAAGGAAATCTTAGGCAGAGTCTTGATGCAAGACGGTCGAGTGATCGCTTACATCTAGAGTAAGTTAAGAAAACATGAGGAGAACTACACAACGCATGATTTGGAGGTATTATCCATTGTGTATGCCCTGAGAGTGTGAAGGAACTACCTGATTGGATGGAAATTTGAACTAAAATTAGACCAATGTCGTTTACATCACATTTTATGCAAAGCGACTTGAACGCGCGACAAAGGCATTGGTCAAAACCGCTTAGTGAGTAAGATTTTGAGATTACCTACATAAAATGAATAGTGAACATAGTGACTGATGCGTTGAGTAGGAGACCACGCATATTTTCGGGGATGCCTCTTCAGACGAATCTATGTGAAAATATTCTAACTTTACAATGCAGCGATGACTGGTATAAGGAGTTTAAGGAATTTATTGGACAAAACACCATGTTGGTACCAAAATTTGAGGGATTTACTGTGGACAACGATGGATTAATGATATATAATAAATGGATTTATGTACTTCCCAATGACGAGTTGATAAGTTTGACCTTAAATGAATCTCATATAGCAGTGTACATGGCTCACCCAGGAGTCACGAAGATGAGTTCTGACCTTAAACCCTTATTCTTCTAGAAAGGAATGAAAGCGAACATAGTCAACTACATTGAAAGATGTCTAGAATGTCAGCAAGTGAAGGTTGAACATAGACATCCGGTAGGATTACTACAGCCACATGTTATTCTAGAATCCAAATGGGAGGTCATTTCGATGGACTTCATCATTGGATTTCCATTGATGGCAAGGAGGCACGACTCAATTTTCGTGGCAGTTGACACTCTGACGAAGAGTGTGCATTTTATTCCTATACGTATGATGTATCAGGCACCAGACATAGCAATATTTTTCATCAGCAAGATTGTGAGTTTTCATGGCATGCCTAAGAGGATCATATCCGATCAAGGATCGATGTTTACAGGACGATTTTGGACTAGTTTCTAATAGGTCTTGGGAACCCAACTTAACTTTAATACCGCATATCACTCGGAGACAGACAGGAAGATAGAAAGAATGAACCAAATCCTGGATGACATGTTGTGTATGTACATAATGGACCAATAGAAGCATTAGGAGGATTTCTTTCCAAGAGTCGAGTTTGCATGCAACAACAGTTATCAAAGCACCATTAAGTTGGCTCCATTCGAGTTCCTTTATAGGTGACCGTGTCAGACGCCTTTGAGCTAGTATCGACTTGAGGATAGGGTCCTTGTAGGACCATAAGCTATCCAAGAAATGGAAGACAAAATGTAAACGATAATAAAAACGATCAAGGAAGCATAGGATTGGTAGAAGAGTTATGTCGATGCGCATCACACTGACCATAGTCATGAAGTTGGAGACCAAGTCTTCTTGTGGGTGAAATTGCACAAGAGTTCGATCAAGTTCAAAAAGGGTGCTAAACTTTCTACTAGGTTCATGGTACCTTTTGAGGTTGTGGAAAGGAAGGGGCATGTGGCCTATCAACTATCCTTTCCTGATTATTTGAGGCATATGCACAATATTTTTCACATGTATGTTTTGAGACATTATGTTAGTGACCCTACACACGTGATTTACATGAGTTCTTTGTAGCTATCGGACGAAGATGTGCTCACGGCGGATCCAATCCCCATTCTAGACCATCGCATTTGGCAGCGACAGCGTCGAAAAGTCGATCAGGACAAGGTTCAGTGGGAAAATTATAGTCTGCACTCGGCTACCTGGGAGAACGCATATGATATGCATCAGAAGTTTCCATTTTTGTTTGATACCTAGGCATTTAGATAGTGTCAGATACTTTATTTCCGCACTTGTCTACTGTGAAACTTCAAGATGAAGTTAAAACAAAAGGGGGTGTATGTAACATCCTGCTCTTGCACACTTCTAATGTGACTTATTCTTTGAGGACACTTGCATGCAAGTGATCCGGTTCATTATATGATTGATTGTTTTGCTTATCGATTATGATGATGTTGGGGATATGATGATATGTTATTTGATTATATTTTTATAGATAGGTGTTATTGACTCGATTCTCATGAGTGTGCAGGACTCTGGACTGATTGAGGATTATGATGGCATCGATGGACCTTCTTGGACTCTGGATCGAGTCAAGGAGTGTATTTTTTGTGGTTTGTGTATTTATGTTATTTCATATGTGACATATGATTGGTATATTATGATGTTGATTTGGACTGCTGACATGTTTTGTTGATGGATGCAGGATGATGATATCTTGCTAATCAAACTCACATTTGGAGTAAAGTGGTCATGCACGCAAATCAGAGATATTGAGGGAGAAGTGTGGCAGCATCCCTATCATATCCTACTAGCACTCCCACCATGGCTCGAACTGTAGGTTAATGATTACCTAGTTTGAGACATCCACGATGTCATGAGGGTAGACTGAGACAGTGGCTCACAAATATTCTAAAGGGCATGCAATAAGGCGGGGTCCTTATTCCGTAGAGGTCCTTAGTCTCCCACAAGGTCACCTGATAGAGTATTGACTCCAAGGGTTTGACGTCTACCAAAATCAGTAAAAATTAGGGTGGCACCCTTGGAGCACGTAGTGCATCTTGAAGGGCACATCGCAATGTTTAAAGACGGGTGAGTCAATGAACTTAGCTGCCTGGAAAAAAATATATTACCTTGACATGGACAGCCTTATGTATAAGTAAATTTTATTAAATTATAACCTTTCCCTTAAAAAAATTCCAAGCCTAGATAAGAAGAACAATGTAGGATAAGAAGAATAAAAATTAATTATACAATTAATAAAGGGGGGATGAAGAAAAGAAAAGGGGGGAAATTAAATTAATAATTTAAAGGAGGATTAAATTATCTAAAAATTTAATTGTTGTGTATGTGCAAAAGTTGCTAAATTCGAACTTAGATAAGAGGAATACAAATGAAAAATGAATGTGGAACATAGAAAGGAATCTAGTCTAGAGAAATTTGAAAAAATGAACAAAACTAAACTTTAAGAAGGGTGTCAGTCATTAAAGGAAATTGAGGGAATAAAGGGACATCGAGGAGGATTTTTAGGAACCCTTTTAGGTGTGTGAGGGAAATTGGAAATTTAATTAAATGAATTTTGGGTGCAACTAAGGGATTCGGTGACAAGTGTATGGGGGAGAATATTTCCTAATTAATTATTAATAAAAAAAATTTAATATGAACTGGAAAGGTCAATAAGAGTAAATCTATAAAATAAATGGTAGAGAAGGGGGAAGGGATCACTTTTTGGCTAGCGTAAGGTTATGTTGTCGGATTTTACTTCACTGATTTTTTTTGTGGGAATTGGGATACCCAGCTCGGATAGGAGTGGTAGCTCGACCTTGCGAGGTGAGTTAGGAGCTAGATTATTCTCTGGGGGGGTGAATCAGTTGTTACCGTGCTTAAACAATTATGCTTATTTTAAATTCTTTACAGAGCACTCAATGACAATCACCATAATGCAGGGAAGTAAGCAATAGAACATTCAACATCATTCACACATAAGGAATACACAGAGACGGATATTTTCTGAGGAAACCCATAAAGGGTAAAAACCTCTTCTTCTTTATATGATAAGTATTCTTTATATTCTATACATTATCATACCTATGAGCACCAACTCATAATGAGGCTTCAACCTCTGTTTTGCAAGCTGCAACTTGTTGAGAGCACCAGCTCTCTGTTTTCTCTAGCACCTACTAGAAGGAAGCACCAACTCTTTGGTTTCTGTAGCACCCACTAGAAGGAAGCACCAACTCCCTAAGTGTTCCAACACCAACTGGATGGAAGCACCAACTTCCAGTCACACAGGCACCAACCTGTATAATAGAGAACAATAGTTCTCCCTTGCACCACCATGCCACCCTGGTTTCTCTAGCTGCAGCCAGATGGAAGCTACAACTCCCTGTGTTCAGGCACCCACTTGAACCTTTGAGGACAACAGTCCTTCC
>JASDQU011249410.1:15270-25363 GCA_032191745.1 Picea mariana
GAACTTAGATAAAAAGAGGAATATAAATGCAAAAGGAATGTGGAAAATAGAAAGGAATCTAGTCTAGAGAACTTTCCAAAAATGAACTCAACTAAAATTTAAGAAGGGTGTCAGTTATTAAAGGAAATTTAAGGAATAAAGGGACATCGAGGAGCATTTTTAGGAACGCTTTTAGTTGGGTGAGGGAAATTGGCAATTTAATTAAATTAATTAATTGAATTTATGGTGCAACTAAGGGATTGGGTGACAAGTGTACGGGGGAAAATATTTCCTAATTAATTTTTAATAAAACAAATTTAATGTGTAATGGAAAGGTCACTAAGAAGAAATCTATAAAATAAATGGAAAAAAAGGGGGAATGGATCACTTTTTGGATAGCGTAAGGTTATGATGTCGGATTTTACTTGACTGATTTTTCTTGTGGGAGTTGGGATACCCAGATCGGATAGGAGTGGTAGCTCGACCTTGCAAGGTGAGTTGGGAGCTAGCTTATTCTTTGGTTTGTGTGCTTGGCCCCTTTGTGGCTCGAGGGGCTCAGGGGGAAGAAGAGTACCCCTAACATTGGATGGGAGGTACTAGTGAGGTCTCAGTAATTAGCAAGCAAGGAGTTGGACGAAGCGCAAGCACGAGACAGCAAGCTTTGGATTCTTTGCCCTTCGGTTACGGTACACGTGTCTAATAGTTTATGTTGTAAATTAGTTAAATGTTTTTATATGTGAAATTTATGTGTTTATGAATTGTAATGGTTTCTATATAGTTGGGCATGCTTGTTGATTTGGTTAGATAAAATATTTAAATGGATTTACCTTCTTGATTGAAATTCATCCGATGTCTCCTTCCCATTGTCCCTATTTTAGATTTAATGTTGATCTATGATTGTATTACCCTTATATTGTGTTGAGAAAAGGATTTGGCTCTGCACCCTCACACCCAGTTCAGTTTTTATTTTATTTTATCTTGTCTCCAATAAGTTCACTTAGCTCTCATTTCATTTGGTGTGTCCATCTCTTTTTCCCTAAGTAACCTGGGCGTTTTCCTCCTCATTTTTGTTTCAGTTTTTATCCACCCTTGTGTTGCTGACTATGCCCAATTCGTTGCCCGTTGTTTTTACTCCCCAATGCCCATTATGTTGATCATTGTGTGTGTCTCACTCCTCAGTTTTGGAGCAAATCATACGGTGCAAATCGCCCAATGATTTCTCTCCACACCTAGACATTTGGATAGATCTCAAGTGTGCTTTATCTCACTTCGCCCAACATTTGACTAGTGTCTCTAAGTGTCCATTGGATGATTTCTTAACATCCTTTCTCCTCTGTGAAGCTGAGGGGCACGCAGGTCCTACCCTCTTGAATTTTTCCTTTCCTCTCTGTGTTATTCCAGCAGTAAACCCTCTGTGTTTTCTGCCCTTGTTCACAGAATGTTTTGGGGCCTTTCGTTGCCCAAGCTTTTAAAGCTTATGGATTGTCAGCTCGGTAAGTGCATGTAAAGGTTTTCAACTCTATAATGGAAGTATTACCCATGTTGTCTCTAGAATACAAACCCAGATTTCATTAAGTGTTTTTGTTTTGTTTCTGTTTAATTTCTGAATTTTATTTCAAAATATTTAATTGTATGGTTCGACTTTGGGTCCCTGCTTAAATTATTGAAAGACCTAAATTAAATTTGTGACAGAGTTATCAATTTTGGAACCGATATTTGTTGGCTCGATGTTGGTGGATTGTAATTTCTTTTACTGTCCTGTCGGGTCTTACGAGCGAATTCCACTCGTTTGATTAAATTACAAGTTTTGGTTGATAATTTTCTGGAAAACGAAATTGGGGATTTATGTTGCCCAAACCTATAGAAGATTACAAAACTATTCTTTAGTCTTGCTGCCACGGTTTTCAACTCTGTATCAGTGGATTTCCCTTGTTGTCTTTTAGAAAACCATTTCAGAAATTGATTGAGTGATTATGTTATGTTTACTTTCTCTGAATTTTAAATTCAAAGTATTACAATTCAAGAATGAAGTTGGGGGATATAAATATAGATTGACCTCCTCAGTTTCCTTTCATCATTTATTGAAACTCCCTTTAGTTTTAACCATTTCTAAATTCGATTAGCTTCCTGAAATTTTTAAAATTTGAATTTCCCAGAAATTTAGTGTCGGATGGGGTGTCAGACTAAGTGTCGGATGGGGTGTCGGATGGAGGTCTAGAACGAATTTCAGAATTACTACACACCGAATCATGGGATGGGATAGATCATGGAACTCCTCCTTGTTTCCTTACCTTGGTTCTATGTTTTAGCCTTTGAATATTACCATTAACAGTCAATTAAGTTTGTCTTCCTAAATTTCAAACCGATTTATGAGCTTTCTTGTGAGTGCTTTATTTATGGTTTACATAAGACTTTCGATTTCTTCTATCATTGTTGGGAATTTTATGTATGTGCTTCACCAAAATCCCTTTTTCTTGTTGGAACTTCCTAAAACCTTTTTAATTCCTACGGGAACCTCGTTTTATGTTCATTAGAGTCATTTCGTTGGTATTCCTTAAGGTCTGGTTGTTAGCCTTGAACACCTGGAATGATAGTCCCTTACCTTTAACCTCTACCATTTCGGCTGCAACTATTCCCACATCGATTTCTTGTTGCTTTTTTCTGTTTTGAAATTTTGTTATCAAAAATTTTCTCTGTAACAGGGTCTGGATGAAGGTTTGGATGGAGGACCGGATGAAGTTTCGAAGGGAGGACCGAATTGAGGTTCGGATTGAAAACTAAATCATTTTTTCATAGGTTCAGGGGTTGTAATAATTTCGAGAACTCTTCCTTGGATTCTTAACTCTGATTGTAGCTTAACATCTAATTATTTGTTAATTGTTACAGTTGATTGGTCATATTTAATCTCTTTAATGAAATTGAGAAAAGTAAATGCACTCTTATTTATGTAAGAATAAGTTATGATCTTCCTTGAATTTATTTAATGAATATGTAAGCTATTGAATTCGTATTTATTACTTATGTTGATTTTATCGGTTTTATAATTGGGTACATGATGAAGGGCAGCATGTTAAATCGTTGTGTTGTTTAAGCATGGTTGATCTCCTTTTATGATTAGTTGGATATGTAAGGTAACATGATGTCCTTACACGGCGGGTGAAGATTGATCTTCTTATGGATCCCTTAGACATGAGTATAGCTTAGACTCATTGATAATAATTACACTTATGATTCTTAATTTTTATATAGCTCTGCCTTGTATGAATTTGTCGTAATCATTACCTGAAGGATGGATTGAATAGATTATATTAGACCCGTCACTAGGATGAATTATCTTGATGTTAACTGATAATTTTTCTTATGAAACGAATTGAGTGATTTACGGTTTATGTTGTGATTATTGTATTAATGTGTCTATGGGTTGTTGGTTATTGTGTTAATGTGTCGATATATGTATCGTTATTCACTGCAATATTGTTCCATCTTATGTCATGCAGGTTTTTAATGTGTTAATATTGTTCATTAATATGTCGGATGATGTGCCAAGGTTGTCATTATTAATAGTAATGCATATTTCCTAATGAAAAAAGAAAAAAATCGGTTGTCATAGCTTAGGGTTGCTACATATGGTATCAGAGTAGGTTCAACCCTACAACTTGGGGACATTACGCCTTCCTCTACATCAACACTTGATTATAATTTATAACTAATTAATTTGATTTATATTCATGCAGGTAATCATGGTTAGAGGACGTTGTGACGGGAGGAGACATGGTGCTAGGGAAGGAGGCACGATGCCATTAGTAGCATCCACGCCCAAGGGGTCTAACCCCCAAGGAGAAGAACAAGTTGTCAGACAGGAACAGATAGTTGTGGGAGATGTAGTTGGGTTGATAAGGTCCTTTCAGAGGATTTCTGAGGCCCTGGTTAGCCATCTAGATAGAGATGAGGCCTGGATGCCAGTACCCCAGGAGGGTCCACCGCGCGCCCCAACTGGTACTGGTAGCATTCACCAAGAACTCGAGAAAGTCGAGTTTCCCGAGTTCTTTGGTGCCACGGATGGCGCAACCACCGAGGCATGGTTGGCGAATATGGAAATGTTCTTTGCAGTTTGTGACTATACCTCCATCAAGAAGGTCTGCATGGTGGTCTTTCATCTGAAGGGGAGATATCTACCATGGTGGAAGACACTTATGCCACAACTGAACATGGTCGTCGAAGACGTGTCATGGGAGATGTTCGAGGAGAAATTCCGGGAGAGGTATATGTCGGATTAATTCATTGAGTGTCATGTCAAAGAGTTCAACGCCTTGTGACATGGTGGTCGTATGGTACCCGACTACGAGCCCCGTTTCATGGAGCTTCTTAGGTATGATCCGCATTTAAACACTAAGAAGCTTAAGGTCAACAAGTTCGTGTTTGGCCTTAATGTTAGCATTTATGAGAAAGTGAGGATTTTGATGCCTCGGACGTTGCACAATGTTGTCCAGAAGGCCCTCATAGCTGAGGAGGAGCTCATCAGCGGGGGTCAAAGAAGGACTCCGGTGAGACCGATGGGACAGTTGACATATGGGACGTTGCAGCGTCAGACACCAACCAGACATCCACCAAGGTATCGAGGCACTCAAATAGGATCCACATTCATGACACCACAGCAATCGGTGCCTTAGCAGCGAATGCCCTATAGAGGACCACAGCACCATCATTAGCATCGTCTGTAGCAGCCTCATTACAGGCATGTTCATTAGAAAAGGCCATGGTTTCAAGTCGGTGGGAAGTCAGCTTCCACTTCAGGGACTAGGAGTACTAGGTCGAAGACTGGATGATGTACATGTGGAGAGCCATGTTACCAGCGTGACTGTCTGGTTGAGAGGGCCAAGGAATTCAAGTCAGTCGGGCATACCATAGTAGGAGATTTGGGCAAGGCCCATCGGATTCATGTTGCGGTGAAAAACCACCATGTCAAGCACCAGTCTACTGTGCTCGAAACGTTAGGTACCATTTTTTACCAAAACCTTAGTATTTTAATAGATCCAGGAGCTAGAGAGAGCTTTATTTCTAGGGCAGTGCTAAAATGAATTAAGGTAAAGGCAGTCAAACAGGATGCATTTAGCTACGTAGAAATGGCTTCCGGAGACAAACAAAAGGTTGGAGGAAAGGTTACAAGTTGTAACCTTAACCTGGGATATTTTTTCATGAAGACCATTTTTTACGTCACGATATTAGGATCTTATGATGTAGTGATCGGTATGGACTGGTTGGAATCGCATGAGACAATACTCAACTAAGATGAAATTATTGATTTTGGTAGATGATGAGGGACAGAGACGTGTGATTGTAGGAAGGAACCAGGGAGTTTCCCTAAGGTTCATCTCTTCGATACACCTTCAGAAGAGAATGTGCAAGGGATGCAAGCTATATGAGATCCTTACGTTAAACAAAAATGGCATGGTGGAAGGACTATAAAACCTTCCGATATTACGAGAGTTTGCGGACTTATTCCCAGAGGAGTTACCAGGGTTTCCACCTGATAGGGAATTGGAATTTACCATCGACCTAAAGCTTGGGACTGAACTGATAGCAAGAACGCTTTATGAGATGTCAACCCTTGAGTTGCAAGAGTTGAAAATGAAACTAAAGGGGTTGTTGGACCTAGGACTTATACGTCAATGTGTGTCATCATGGGGTGCACCTGTTATTTTCATATGAAATAAGGATGGGTCATGGAGACTCAGCATTAACTATCATCAATTGGACAAGGCAATGATCAAGAACCATTATCCGTTGCCAAGGATAGATGATATGTTTGATCATATGAAGGAGCGACAGTGTTCTCAAAGATTCACTTAAGATCAGGGTATCACAAGTTACGGATCAAGGAGGAAGACATTCCTAAGACTGCATTTAAGATGAGGTTTGGACATTATGAGTTTATCATCTTACCTTTTGGACTGACAAATGCCCTAGGGGTATTCATGATCTTGATGAATGGGGTGTTCCATGAATACTTGGGAAATTTTGTTCAAGTATTTATTGAAGATATTTCGATATATTCTCATATGATGGAAGAACATGAAGAACACTTGCGTTTGGTACTACAGTGTCTATGAGAGAACAAATTGTTTGGGAAACTATCGAAATGCTCATTTTATCAATCGAAGATTCATTATTTAGGGCATGTCATCTCCGACGAAGGTATGGTTATGGATCCCACAAAGGTTGAGGCTATTATGGAATTGCCTGCATCGACAAATGTCCCAGAAGTGTGTAGCTTCATGGGTTTAGCAGGATGTTATCGATGGTTCATAGAGGGTTTTTCAAAGATAGCAAATCTTATTACAGACTTGTAGAAGAAGAACAAGAAATTTGTGTGGACTGATAAATGCACGGAGGAATTTCGAAGGCTCGAGGAGATTTTGACGACAGTGTTGATACTAAAAGTCCCTAACATGGACAAGGACTTCTTGGTATGCACTAACACATCCAAGGAAATCTTAGACGGAGTCTTGATGCAAGATGGTCAAGTGATCGCTTACATATCGAGGAAGTTAAGAAAACATGAGGAGAACTACGCAATGCATGATTTGGAGGTATTATCCATTGTGTATGCCCTGAGAGTGTGGAGGCACTACCTGATTGGATGGAAATTCGAACTAAAAGCAGACCAATGTCGTTTACATCACATTTTACGCAAAGCGACTTGAACGCGCGACAAAGGCATTGGTCAAAACTGCTTAGTGAGTAAGATTTTGAGATTACCTACATAAAATGAACATTGAACATAGTGATTGATGCTTTGAGTAGGAGACCATGCATATTTTTGGGGATTCCTCTTCAAAGGAATCTATGTGAAAATATTCTAACTTTACAATGTGGCGATGACTAGTATAAGGAGGTTAAGGAATTTATCGAACAAAACACCATGTTGGTACCAAAATTTGAGGGATTTACTGTGGACAACGATGGATTAATGATATATAATAAATGGATTTACGTACTACCCAATGACGAGTTGATAAGTTTTACCTTAAATGAATCTCATATAGCATTGTACATGGCTCACCCAGGAGTCACGAAGATGAGTTCTGACCTTAAACCCTTATTCTTCTAGAAAGGAATGAAAGCAAACATAGTCAACTACATGGAAAGATGTCTAGAATGTCAACAAGTGAAGGTTGAACATAGACATCCGGTAGGATTACTACAGCCACACGTTATTCTAGAATAGAAATGGGAGGTCATTTTGATGGACTTCATCATTGGATTTCCATTGATGGCAAGGAGGCACAACCCAATTTTCGTGGCAGTTGACACTCTGACGAAGAGTGTGCATTTTATTCATGTACGTACGATGTATCAGGCACCAGACATAGCAATATTTTTCATCAGCAAGATTGTGAGTTTTCATGGCATGCCTAAGAGGATCATATCCGATCAAGGATCGATGTTTACAGGATGATTTTGGACTAGTTTCTAACAGGTCTTGGGAACCCAACTTAACTTTAGTACCGCATATCACTCGGAGACAGACGGGAAGATAGAAAGAATGAACCAAATCTTGGATGACATGTTGTGTATGTACGTAATGGACCAACAGAAGCATTAGGAGGATTTCTTTCCAAGAGTCGAGTTTGCATGCAACAACAGTTATCAAAGCACCATTAATATGGCGCCATTCGAGTTCCTTTACGGGTGACCGTGTCAAACACCTTTGAGCTAGTATTGACTTGAGGATAGGGTCCTTGTAGGACCATAAGCTATCCAAGAAATGGAAGACAAAATGTAAACGATAATAAAAAGGATCAAGGAAGCGTAGGATTGTCAAAAGAGTTATGTCGATGCGCATCGCACTGACCATAGTCATGAAGTTGGAGACCGAGTCTTCTTGCAAGTGAAATCGCACAAGAGTTCGATCAAGTTTGAAAAGGGTTATAAACTCTCTGCTAGGTTCATGGGACCTTTTGAGGTTGTGGAAAGGAAGGATCATGTGGCCTATCAACTATCCTTTCCTGATTATTTGAGGCATATGCACAATATTTTTCACGTGTATGTTTTGAGACATTATGTTAGTGACCCTACACACGTGATTTCCATGAGTTCTTTGTAGCTATCGGATGAAGATGTGCTCACGACAGATCCAATCCCCATTCTAGACCATCGGGCAGCGACAGAGTCGAACAGTCGATCGAGACAAGGTTCAGTGGGACAATTATAGTCTGCACTCGGCTACCTGGGAGAACGCATATGATATGGATCAGCAGTTTCCATTTTTGTTTGATACCTAGGCATTTAGATAGTGTCAGATACTTTATTTCCGCACTTGTCTACTGTGAAACTTCGGGATGAAGTTTAAAACAAAAGGGGGTGTATGTAACATCCTGCTCTTGCGCACTTCTGATGTGACTTATTCTTTGAGGACACTTGTGTGCAAGTGATCCGGTTCATTATATGATTGATTGTTTCGCTTATCGATTATGATGATGATGGGGATATGATGATATGTTATTTGATTATATTTTTATAGATAGGTGTTATTGACTCGATTCTCATGAGTGTGCAAGACTCTGGACCGATTGAGGATTATGATGGCATCGATGGACCTTCTTGGACTCTGGATCAAGTCAGGGAGTGGATTGTTTATGGTTTGTGTATTTATGTTATTTCATATGTGACATATGACTAGTATATTATGATGTTGATTTGGACCGCTGACATGTTTCGTTGATGGATGCAAGATGATGATATCTTTCTAATCAGACTCACATTTGAAGTAAAGTGGTCATGCATGCAAATCAGAGATATTGAGAGAGAGGTGTGGCAGCATCCCTGTCATAGCCTACTAGCACTCCCACCATGGCTCAAAATGTAGGTTAATGATTACCTAGTTTGAGACATCCACGATGTCGTGAGGGTAGACTAAGACAGTCGCTCACGAATATTCTAAAGGGCATGCAATAAGTCGGGGTCCTTATTCCATAGAGGCCCTTAGTCTCCCATGAGGTCACCTAACAGAGTATTGACTCCAAGGGTTTGACGTCTACCAAAATCAGTAAAAATGCAAGTGGCACCCTTGGAGCACGTAGTGCGTCTTGAAGGGCACATTGCAATGTTTAAAAACAGGTGAGTCAATGAACTTAGCTGCCTGGAAAAAAATATCTTACCTTGACATGGTCAGCCTTATGTATAAGTAAATTTTATTAAAGTATAACCTTTCCCTTAAAAAAATTCCAAGCCTAGGTCTATGTAGGATAAGAGGAATAAAAGTTAATTATACAATTAATAAAGGGGGGATGAAGAAAAGAAAAGGGGGGAAATTAAATTTATAATTTAAAGGAGGATTAAATTATCTAAAAATTTAATTGTTGTGTATGTGCAAAAGTTGCTAAATTCGAACTTAGATAAAAAGAGGAATACAAATGAAAAATGAATGTGGAACATAGAAAGGAATCTAGTCTAGAGAAATTTCCAAAAATGAACAAAACTAAACTTTAAGAAGTGTGTCAGTCATTAAAGGAAATTGAGGGAATAAAGGGACATCGAGGAGCGTTTTTAGGAATGCTTTTAGGTGTGTGAGGGAAATTGGAAATTTAATTAAATGAATCAAATGAATTTTGGGTGCAACTAAGGGATTGGGTGACAAGTGTACGAGGGAGAATATTTCCTAATTAATTATTAATAAAACAAATTTAATATGAAATGGAAAGGTCAATAAGAATAAATCTATAAAATAAATGGTAGAGAAGGGGGGAGGGATCACTTTTTGGCTAGCGTAAGGTTATGTTGTCGGATTTTACTTCACTGATTTTTCTTGTGGGAATTGGGATACCCATCTCGGATAGGAGTGGTAGCTCGACCTTGCGAGGTGAGTTAGGAGCTAGATTATTCTCTGGGGGGGGTGAATCAGTTGTTACCATGCTTAAAAAATTATGCTTATTTTAAATTCTTTACAGAGCACTCAATGACAATCACCATAATGCAGGGAAGTAAGCAATAGAACATTCAGCATCATTCGCACATAAGGAATACACAGAGACGGATATTTCCTGAGGAAACCCATAAAGGGTAAAAACCTCTTCTTCTTTATATGATAAGTATTCTTTACATTCTATACATT
>JASDQU011249412.1:2855-17903 GCA_032191745.1 Picea mariana
TTTTTCTGTGGTTATTGTTTTTTCTATTCTAACTTTGTTCGCAAAGCTGTAAACTGTTCTTTAAGATCTAGATATTTGAAATCAAGATACTGAAGGAACAATTATCTGCCACAACAAAGATTGAGACAGCCAAGAAACAAACGACCACATACTATAAATCACGTGATGGATGTAAGAAGGACACAGGTGAAACATAACAACAGTTATGAGCATAACAATCATTGTGATCTATTATTCAATGAACCAGAATGTTACATCTGTCATAACTATGGACATAAAGCTGCAGATTGTCGCTTAAGGAATTATAAGCCAGATTCGAATACTACTACTGAAAATTTCAAGATTTGGAAGAAGAAAGAAGATGACAAGGGTAGGCTAGTCTTATCACCCCAAAGACAAAAGAATCCCTAGTATATTGACAGTGGATGTTCCAAACATATGAATGGAGAAAAAAGTAAGTTTCTAAATATAAGTGAAAGCAAATCAGGGAATGCAACTTTTGGAAATGAGGCACCAAGAAAAATAAAAGGTAAAGGAATGGTAAGTTTGAGTAATGAAAAAGAGAAAACTCAAGATGTGTTGTTTGTATAAGGTATGAAACATAATCTACTTAGTTTTAGTCAAGTTTGTGACCGAGCATGTGAAGTCATTTTTACTTCTAAAAATTGTAGAATAAAATCTGTGAATTTAGGACAGCTAGTTGCAAAAGGGATAAGAACAAAAAGAAATGTCTATGTGTTAAAAGAAGAAAAATAAGGAAGCCACTTAAGAAAGTATAATAAAAGTTGGCTATGGAATAGGAGACTTGGACACTTAAATTTTGATCATATAATCAAGCTCAAAAATAGTGGGGTAGTAAAGGATCTTCCAAAGATATCAAAGCCATATGATTATGTTTGTAAACCATGCCAGATAAGAAAACTTACTCGGACACAATTCAAATCTAAAAACTTTCCTTTAACAGAAAAACCTCTCTAGTTAGTAGATATGGATTTATGTGAACCATCAAGGAAAGAAGGTACATGAAAAGAAAACTATTTTATGTTGATTATTGATGATTATTCTAGACTAACATGGGTTTCCTTTTTGAAGGAAAAATATGAAGCATTTGAAAAATTCAAAGTGTTTAAGGATCTAACTAAGAATCAAAGAGGAAAAAGATTGAAAGAAGTAAGGTCTGATAGAGTAGGAGAGTTTAGCTCATGGAACTTCAAAGAGTTTTGTGATAAACATGGAATCAAAAGAGAGTACATAATTCTAAGGACTCCACAATAAAATGGGGTTGTTGAGAGGTAGAATAGATGGGTACAACAAATGGCAAGATCAATGATGAATGAAAGGAACATACCTCAGAAATATTGGGTGGAAGAAATTCATACAACTATTCACATTCTTAACAAATCTTATCTCACACCACACACTGAAAAGTCTCCTTATGAACTACAGTTTCGAATACCTGCCTCAATCAAGCATTTTAAAGTCTTTGGGAGTAAATGTTATATCAAGAATAATGATGAAAATATTGGCAAATATGATGATAGGGCTGATGAGGGTATATTCTTAGTTTATGCTACAAATAGTAAAAGCTACAGATGCTACAATAAGAGGCTGCATAAATTGGTTGATTGTATTGATATAAAAGTTGATGAAGAAATCCCGATAGGAAATGTAAGCAGTGTTGAACCAAGAACAAAATATATAATTGAAAACGAAGATGAACAATTCCAAGTATCAGAAAGAGAAGAATGTAAATCAGATGAAGATACAAATACTCAAGCTAACATAAATCAATAGAAAGAAACAAGATCACCTCTCAGAACTATTAGAAAGAATCATCCTAAAAATAAGATAATTGGAGATATAAATAAAGGAGTTCACATAAGAAGGAAATTGATTAAAGACTCAAAGAAATCTCATGTTGCCCTTTTATCTATGACTGAACCTAAAAAAAATTATGAAGCCAGCCAACATTATGTTTGTATTAGAGATATGAATGAAGAGCTTGATCATATTGAGAAGAAAAATACATTGGAGCTTGTTCCTAGACATGAAGACAAGAATATAATAGGTTCCAAGTGGGTGTTCAAAAATAAAATGAATGAAAAAGGACAAGTTGTTAGAAATAAAGCCAGATTGGTCTGTAAAGGGTATGCACAAGTTGAAGGTCAAGACTTTGATGAAACTTTTGCACCAATGGCAATATTGGAATTCATCAGAATGTTTCTTCCATATTCATGTCATAATAACTTTAAAGTGTATCAGATGGATATTAAATCAACATTTCTTAATGGAGATATAGAGGAAGAAGTATATATGGAGCAACCTAAAGGATTCTCATTGACAGATGACCTTGATTATCTCTACAAGCTGAAGAAGGATTTATATGGACTGAAACAAGCACCACAAGCTTGGTATTATAGACTCAACAAATTTTTACAAGAGAAAGGATTCAAGAAAGGTACTATTGATAACAATATCTACATAAAAACTGAAGGTGATGATTTAGTAGTTTTTTTAGCTATGTAGATGACAATATTTTTGGCTATAATAATGATTCCTCTATTCAGTGGTTTGCTAAATCTATGAAAATAGTGTTTGAGATATCCATGATAGGAGAATTTTCATATTTTCTTGGCTTACAAGTAAAACAGAGTTCTGCAGGAATTTTTATCTCTCAAGAAAAATATTTGAAAGAGATGTTGAAGAAATTTCAGATGGAATATTCTTCTCCTATTAGTACAACTATGGTGGTTGGTTGCAAGCTCAGTAAAGATGAAATTTCACCTGATGTTGATCAAAGGACATACCGATCAATGATAGGCAATCTTCTTTACATCACAGCATCTCGTCCTGATATAATGCAAGTTGTTGGAATGGTAGGTCATTATCAGTCAGCTCCTAAACAAAGTCACTTGGTATCTATCACAAGGATATTCATATACTTGAAGGGAACAATGAATAATGGTTTGTGGTATCCCAGAAATCAAAATTTTCAGTTAACTGGTTATTCATATGCAGATTGGGCAAATTGTGTGGATGAGAGAAAGAGGACCAGTGGAGGTGCCTTCTTCCTGGGTGACTTGTTGGTAGCATGGATTAATAAGAAGAAGGGATATATTTCCTTATCAACTACAGAAGAAGAGTACATTTCTACTCCTACTTTCTTCACTCAGATTTTGTGGATGATTCAAACTCTTGCAGATTTGAAGGTAAACTATATTGTTCCGATTACAATTCAATGTGATAACACCAGTGCCATTAGTGTCTCCAAGAATCCTATTCTTCACTCCAAGACTAAGTATATCCCAATAAAATACCTTAGAGAACAAGTTACAAATAGATTCGTTTAGTTGAATTATATTCCTTCCACAGAATATATAGATGATATCTTTACTAAACCATTAGTGGCGACCCCTTTTGGATATCTTCATCAAAAGTTGGGGGTTATAGCTTCTTTCATCTAATATAGTCACCTGGTTAGTGGGAGTACTTATTGAATATTTGTTGTATTTCTAAGATTCTCATAGTTGACAGGGGGAGTATGTATCATAATAGCTCAAAGGGAGTGTGTTTCTTCTTTGATATTGATGTCAAAGGGGGAGAAAGTGTGGAAATTTCAAGGATGCTACAGTGTTAGTAATTTCAAGGATGCTACAATGGTATAGTTGCATGTTTTTCAAGGGGATTTCAAGGATTCTATAGTGGTAGTAATTTCAAGGATGCTACAATGATATAGTTGCATGTTTTTCAAGGGGTTGCCATCAATGCCAAAGGGGGATATTGTTGGCATGTTTTTAGACAAAGGCAGAGTATGTGTGTTTGTCATTGATGGCAAAGATCAGCATGATTAGTAGTGCAGTGATAATGTGAAGATAAATAGTGAAGAGCAATAGTGATCGTTGGATCCCATTTAGAATTATCAATGATCGTCAGATCTGAATTAAGATAGGAAGAGCACACAGTAGAAGAAAATAGATCTCAGGCGTTAGATCTGAGCTCGAAGACCGACCATCATTAGATCCATAAGAAGGAGCACAGTCTTCACATGCAAGATGAAGTAGGCCTACAAAATTCAAAAAGTAGGAGGAACGTCCATCTTCAAGGACACGTGGCAAGCGACTAGAATTGCATTGACCTGCACATTGGATGAGTCAATGGAACATGGTGTGGGAACTTGCAATATGAGAAATCCCAAGAATTGATTTGGACCTTTGGATCGAGGTATGTTGTGGAATTTTGGATGTAGAGGGCACATCGAAAGCGATTGGAATTTTGCTGACTGGAAACTCAAAGAAAGGAGGAGGTCTATCCTATGAAATCATGAAATGTGAAACCACAACTTAATGTGAGTCATTGATCAAAGGGAGATCGTGGACCATTGATCAAGCATGACGAAGGCCCATGAAGTTGTGAAATCATGATAATATCTTGACCGTTGATCCAAGAGGGACATGTGGTGAGGGATTAACTTTTCGCTGACTGGAAAGTCAAAGGAAGGAAATGCTCTAACCTTGCAACTCGCGATATGAGAAATCGCGATAAGATCTAGCCCGTGGTCATAGACAAGGTCACATCATCGAAGGCTTAAGGGAAGGATATAATTGCTAAGATCCCTTTCGGTGATCACAAATTGGAGTGTCGAGACTCTTCATCATAGGAATTGCGATATGCGATATCATGAAAAGATCTGGACCATCGAATCATCAAAATTGTGGACCATTGATATGACTCCAATTTGGAGTTTTGGATACAGTGAGTTGGAGGAGTCAAGGAAGAAACTCATGGCAGGAACTTACGATATGAGAGATTACGAAAATATCTGGACCATCGAATCATCAAGATTGTGGACCGTTGATCTGACTCCATTTCGGAGTTTCGGATACCAAGAGTTGGAGCTGTCAAGTACACCCACGAAAAGAATGTTGAAACGTGAAATCACGAAGCACCTTTTGGCGTAGCCTGTGGTCATTGTCCAGTGGTAATATAAGAGGGAGAAGCTAGTGGAGCTAAGCCACTTTTCGGAGATCACAACATGAAGAATCAAGACTGTTCACCTTTGGATTGCCAAAATGTTAAATGCGAAAGGCATTCTGATTAGGCCCATGGTCACAAGCAATGGGCATATGGAGTAGGCACGAGATCCATCATTGGTAATCCAACGATGCAGGTTAATCAAGAATAAGATCGAAGGGTCATCGTTTATTTTCTTGATTAATAAGTTTAGTTACAATTCAGTTAGAAAATTGAATCATGGTTCTTGATCGGTTAGTGATACAGTTGTTGAAAAGTTTTTCTCTTTTCCCAAGGAGACTTGAGTCGTAAGTCATGAGGATAATCAGTATAAAAGGTGAGATGCAGCAACTATGTAAGGATGGTTGTTCTAACGGAAACAATGAGATGGACTGTAAGAAGGGTAAAATGAAAGAATGTAGAGCAGGAGATAAAACTCAAAGATGAGTAACAGTCGCCAAATAGACAAAATCAAGAGCAGAATAGAAGAATAGTATGTAGTAGAGAAGAACTGCAGAAAAGTTTTTGAGCGAGAGAAGAATTGCATAACAGTGAAGAAGGGGTAAGAATTAAAATACATGTATTGTTTGTTTGTCAATCAATTATGCATAATCAGATATTAAGGGTGGTGCTAGGGAGGATTGTGGTCCTCTGATATTCAAGTTGGTTCTTGAATATTGGAAGTTGTATCTTCCATCTAGTTGTGCCTAGAAAAACAGGGTGGCAGGGTGGTTCTCGGGAAAACACAGAGTTTTCTGTATACAGGTTGGTGCTTGTATAAATCCAATATGTAATGGAATATTTAGGGAGTTGGTGCTTCCTTCTAGTGGGTGGTAGAGAAACAAGAGAGTTGGTGCTCTCAACAATTTGGAGCCTGTAAAATAGAGGTAGTAGCCTCACTTTGAGTTGGTGCTCAAACATAGATGATGCACATAACTTAAAAGACTACCTATCATTTTGAAGAAGAAGAGGTTTTCTCCCTTTATGGGTTTCCTCATGAAAATATGTCTCTGTCTATATCTTATGTGTGATTGATGCTCATTATTTATGTTGTTCATATGATGTATAATATTGATGGTCACTTGATAAAAAATTAAAAATGGTTTAATAGACTTAATATTGTTTAAGCACAATAACAACTGATTCACCTCCCCTCTCAATTATCTTAGTAATTTCAACACCATCATGGTCTGAAATATTTATTCGTAGAACCAACTCTAAATTCCATACAGATTAGGAGGTTAGAATTTCTTAGTGAATATGACTTTTATATAAATCATATCAAGGGGGAGGAGAACAAGACGGTTGATGCACTCAGTAGAAGAGTGCATGAGTTGCGTGCTACAACCATTACCATGTACCAATCAAATTTGAAAGACAAAAACTTAGAGGCTGCAAAATCAGATTTGCAATATATGGAAAAAATGGAAAAATTATAGGTAGGTATTTTGCAGCAAAAAGTTGAAGACTACAAGATGGGAAATCATTAAATTCTCATGTACGGAGGAACAATTAATGTACCAAATATATAGGAATTGAAAAATTAGATATTGAAATAAATGCATAATGCACCTTATGCTAGGCACTGAGGGTAACAAAAAACTATTGCAATTGTTAAGAGCCAATATTATTGGCCAGTCATGAAGAAGGAAATTGCTGAGTTTATTTTCAAATGTTTGGAGTGTCAAAAGGTCAAGGATGTGCAAGGACACCCATTTAGTTTTTTGCAGCCATTACCCATTCTAGAGTGGAAATGGGAAGTGGTAACAATGGACATCATCACCAAGCTGCCCAAAACAAGAAAGCAACATGATTCTATCATGGTAGTGGTGGAGAAGCTTACCAAAGTTGCCCATTTTATTCCAGTCAAGATCACTCACAGGGAAGCCAATGTTTTTTATATTTATATGAAGTAAGTTACTAGACTACGTGGTATACCCAATACAATTGTGTTTGATAGAGATCCACAATTGATTTCCAACTTTTGGAAAGGATTTGGAACAAATTTGAATTTCAACACAACTTATCATCTAGAATCTATTGGACAAACAAAGAGGGTGAATCAAGTCATTGAATATATGTTAAGGATGTATGTGATGGATAAACCATCAAAATGGGAAGAATACCTACACTTGGTAGATTTTTCTTATAACAATGCGTACCAATCATCTTTAAATATGATGGGCCCATTTGAGGCAGTTTATGGTAGAAGGTGCAACACATCTATAAGTTGGGACAACCAACATATAGAGCAGTGGTTGGGCCATATTTTCTCATGGAAATGGAAGAGAAGATGTCAAAAATAAAGTAGATTTTAAAGGTTTCTCAGGAAATGAATACAATCTATACTGATAAGGGAAGAAATCACAAGGCATTTAAAGTGGGTGACCATGTATTCTTGAAAGTGAAGGCCAACATAAGTTCCTTGAAGTTGGTAAATTGTTCAAAGTTGGAAGATCGTTATTGTGGGCCATTTGAAATCCTAGAGAGGATTGGGACTATAGCTTATATGATTGTGTTACCTTCAATAATGTCTATTCATAATGTATTCCATGTATCATTGATCAAAAAGTATGTACCTCATGCTAATCATGTTATTGATTGGAATGTGATTCAAGTTGAGAAAGAAGGTTCGTTTCAAGTGCATTCTGTGTGCATACAGGACCGAAAGATCAAGAAACTTCGGAATCGAGCTATACAACTAGAAAAGGTCTGATGGACATGGTACGGCTATGAGGATGCAACTTGGGAGAACAAGGATTCTATGCAGTAAGAATACCCACATATTTTTTAAGACTCTTGAAAATTTTGATGGTATATGTATAAAAGATGCACTGAGGACAATGCATAAATAAGGGGAGGGTAATGTAATACACAAGTAATAATCCCTATTTGAATTGTAAATATTTTTTATAGGCTTGTGAGCTAGGTGATTATAACCTAGGAGGCTTATGCAATGATTAGGCCAGAGAGCCTAGATGCTAAAGGAAAATGAGCCTATTTTTGTATATGTAAACACTCATACCAATAATATAATATATATTTTCATGTAGACCAACCATGATAAAAGAGTATGGGGGAATAAAATCCACTAAGAAGAGAAAGGGAGGGGCTAAGAGCCTATAAATGGGGCTAAGATAGAGGGCATATTGCCAAAGGAATATTATAATATTATTCCTAAATACTATGGTGAGGATAATTATTTTATCCTAACTTCTCATGGGAAAATGAATGAAACCCATGTGGAGATAAACAAGCTCCTTGAGAGCCATGTGTTATCAAGGGCACATGCAAATAGGTGTGGGGGAATTTATCCCATTTCACTCTCACAGAGCCAGGTGACTCACTTGGCCAGTCATGTACTCATGAATTCTCTCCATAATTGGACCTCCACATAATTCATGCACTCCTTGAGACTTCACACACTCATGAGTTACCTATACCTTTCATGTTATCAACAGTAAACCATATTCCTCCTAGGATGTAGAATGCACTTGCACCTATCTAAGTCAGTACAACACCTATCTATTATGAGAAACATATGTTCCATGCCCTAAAATTTGTTCTTTCCATCACCTATGCCTTAATTGAACATTATTTTTATATTCACCATTAACTATAAATGGTTGATTTAAGCACTGAACTGGACAATCGGGTTGTGATGTTTGTGGGACTGAAGAAATAGGTTGTCAGGCTCATGGGATTGAAGCGTAGTTTGGCATTCCCATGGATTGAAGAGGTAGATTGTCAGGACCATGAGCAACTTTCTGTAGGAAAAATAATTGTTGGGAAAGTGATTTCCTAAGGGAGCCCAACTAGAACTACACTGTTGTGAGACTTCATGTCTGACCTATTACTGAATCCATAGAAGGGGAGTGGGGAAGGCGAAGGACTATTGGGAAGAGAAGGGGAACACTTCCTAGGGTGGGAGAGGAATGTGGTGAATGAGAGGTTCTAGGTTGTTAATTTGAGTTGGATCCCAGTATGAAACCCTTCGTGTTGTCTGTATTTTCTCAGCCTAGCTAGGAATGCCTTTACCCAGGTGAAGTCTACTCCTAGCTCGAGGGCGACCCATTGCTGAGAGTTTCGAGGAGCATGGTCTAAGGCTAGAAGGATCGTGGAAGGTTTTCATGCAGTTGGTGGTATTCTATAAAAGATAAGTACCATTCGTGTATTAATTTACATTATGTGTATGTCTACATGTGTTATATTTATGGGTATTTCCTATGTATGCTTCATGTACATGTTTGTTGTTATTTTCGCATGATTGTATTAGAAGAATTTATTTGTTTCTTTAAATTTATAAATATATATACAAATAGAATTATTGTTGGTTTTATGCAGTGACATGGCACCGACCTAGGTGGTCTGTGTGGCATATCTGAGTAGGTTTTAAGGTTGGGTATGTTAAAGGTACATCTATAGGGTTATCCTTGATAAACAAATGGTTCATTACTTGGGTTGGGTAGGTCAAGAGGAAGAGATATGGTGGAAAAGTCGGGATAGTTTTAGGAGAGTATCATTTGCTTAAGAGATTTATGAGATGTGAGTGGACTATGAGAGACCACCCTCTTTTGTGGATTTCTAGCCTCAACTCAAGGTTGAATCACTATTGCAATTTAGAAAAGTTAGTCTACGGTTGGGTGGAATGTCCATCCCAAGGAGATGGTTGCACAATTTTTTTTTAAGATAAGAGTTTTATATTGTATTGATTTATTTACATGTGTTATCGTTGTGCATGAACTCCGTGCGAATGAGAATGATTTATATGCTACTCTAATGAATGGTTTAGTTGTATCCCATGTTGATTATTAGCATGATTCATATGAATAAGTTTTATGGTTATTATTATAGATAAATATGTTATAAATTTTAGTTGTAGGCTATGGGAAAATGCATAAAAACAATAATAGATGTATTTAGCAAAAATTTCATGTTATGTGTATTCCACAAATATTGTTGCCTAGCGGAAGGCTAGGCATGTTAATAAAAGGGTATCATAGTTGTCGAAGATAAAGTTTTTTGCATGGCGTGACCAATTATGGTGGCTAGGTATGTTACACTACTCCTATTGTTACAAATCCAACATCTTCTTCCTAGCCTGGTGGCCCTATTCATATTGAGAATACATCCTTATACACACTGCTTCACCCCCCAAAAAGGCATTCTTTGACAAAAAAAACATAATCCATATATATGGGCCAACCACAACTACAATATTGTGGAGTACTTGGCATAGGCACCATGTGCCATGTCTACACTCGAAGTCCGCCAAGGCTTCCCAATGTAGTAGAAATCCTAGTTGTCTTACATAGGTGGGGTTGATCCCTCGTAGTCGATTTTGATAACCTTTGATGTTGATCAAGTTCATCATAGGCTCTCCCATCAAATTTATTTCCATATGAGAGTGATAATGATGAGGATAAATATATTTCTCACTGTGATTGATGAAGGAGCCTCAACATGTATTATGTCTATGTCGTTTTGGAATGCCCTCATCTCTTGAATGATCGACGCATCTACAAACTTGTTGAAATCATTTGATGGACATATGGTCTAGCCCCATGGGATTACCACTACCTTACTCATCAATTTAGGTGGTAATATTGTCTTTGTTATTGTGGAGTTAATCGACCCACCTCTTGAGTACAATGATTAATCAAGTGTATTTGGTTCTATGAAATGACTACAATTGTTTCATCTATATTCAAGGTCTTATGATTTCCTTATAAAGGGAAAATAGTGATGATCGATCAAATTGTGCTTTGTACCTACTGCTTTGGATCCAATGTACCTTTTCTCGATGATACCGCATAGTATTGCATGAGTGTTGTTGATGATATGTTCAAATACTCTTTATTGATGGGAAAATTTTCTCTTCCCCCACCACCTCCTACTACGAGATTTGATCCTATCTATATGATTTTTTCATTTACCAATGGATCCCATGGGTCTTTCAATCCTTGGGTTGTAATTGGTTCTAAGGATGTTGAATCATATGTAACATCCATGGTTTTCACGAGGATCATGATTTTTGATCCGAGAATGATACTATTCAACACCTCAATCCTCATATCATGTGTGGTCAACCTACTCTCTAAGTTTGCATGATTTCATAGATACTAAGTTTCCTTCAAATAAGACCATCCTCCATTCCAAAGGATAATGTCACACATCAATCCTCTTATCATCATTCAGAACTAATGAAGTTAGCATGATGAATCTTGATCTGAGACTGATCCATTTTTGGGCATGAAATATGAGAAAAAATCACAGAAATAGAGAAGAAGAGATAGAGAAATAAGGTTGGGAAAATTCTAGAGCATGCTGGAGAATTTTAAATTATTTTGAAGTTTAAAATTGAAGAGCGAGTTTGTATGCCCTAAGAGTGAACTCCTTTGGGAGTTTTACTATAGCAACAATTGTTGTTGTTCTTTCTGGTAGTTTTCTTGGTAGGGAGTTCCCTTGAGTTTCCAACAAAGATATTCTTGGTTACCTATGCGAGAGAGACTCCGATAAAAGAATGGGACACCCGATGGAGTGAGATAAATGAAGGCGTACTTTCCTTGGCTTGGGAGGTCAAGAAGACCAAAGATTGGGGAAATTCAAGATAGTTGCAGGAGAATACAAGTAGCTTTTCTGATAGTGGAATGTGAGAGACACCCTTCTTTTGTAGATTCCTAGCCCCAAATCTCGGGTGACTTAATTTTAAGATCCAAAACAACAAGTCTATGGTTGGGTGGAACATCATTCCTAAGAATTTGGTTGCACAAGTATTTTAAAAGATAAGTGTTTATCTATTTTCTTAGTTATTTCATGAGTTTAATTATTGTACTTAAATATGTGTATGGCAATGGTTTATTTGGTGCTATAAACTAGTTTATTAGATGAATCCATGCACATTTAGAGTGTTGTAGATGCATCTTTTATGAGTATGAGAATCTAATTAAATGTGTGTATAAATGTTAATTATTAAGATACAATAAATCATTTATGGGTTTTTTATTTTATTTTATGTGTTTTTTGTGTAATAATGTTCCTTTACTAAGATGGGAATGTTTCACTATGACATTGGTACTTTTGGAAGATCAATTTTTACATCTCTTATTTCTAGATATATTCCTATGATTTTGAGACATATATCCACTCTGTATCTATTCGTGGCTATGATATCTTTTGACATGGATCCATTGTGTATTCATTCTTAGTGGCCATGAACACTACTAATATACATATTTCATGGATATGTAGTGTATTTGACTTTACATCCATGATTTTGTCACTCGTGAACATGGGCATGTCTCCTTTGGGAACATAATACTATTAGTTTTTTTGTTCGTTCTAAGTTCTCTTATGGACAAGTTTTTGGGGAGCTTTAGCTTGATCCACTACACAATTACCCCCTGTATTTTATAATGTATTTCTCTCATTATTTATTCTTCTCGTGTCACACACTAGGGGGAATCTGTTATAGAATCATTTTCCAATTCACTCAATTCCCCTTTATTCCTCCTTAGAAATCATTAAAAAACCTCATTTCTAAAGATGTACCTACCTTATCAATTATGCAACACAAGTACATACCCTTGTTTCTAGCATATATTTATTTGGCTAAAAATATATATAATTTTGCTAAATTTTTAGTGGGGTTTACGGGTTTCTTGGGACCCTAAGCCCCTACTTCCCATGGATAAGTACTCTAACCACTTATTCTAGAGTAAAAAGGAACCAAAGGGTAGAGAACAGAGAATCATGTAGTTTAGAGACCACTTCTCTTTCAACTTTGTTATCAAAACAATAGAGAACTTTCTTTCCCTTTTAACTTTGTATTTTAGTTTAAAATCATTACATTTGAGAATTTAATTATCTATAACATTAATGGACATAATTTATTTAGCATATTTGAGAAATTGTGATTTTTTAACTACCCATCTTGTATTCATCTTCGTGGTTATCTAAGCTTAACCCTCGAGAAAAACTTTCAAGCTAGGGATCTACATCAAATGTTTGGATTTAGATTTGTCTCCTTATTTCTTATTAAAATTTAGTTGGTTAGTTACAATTAGTTTGACTATCATTTTCAAATTGGGCTATGTTTTTAAGTTATTAGCTATATTGCAGCTGTAACCCAAAACCATAGAAGTATATTTTTGTCATTTCAAGTATTATTATTTTTATTCAGTAATCATATAATATTATTTTCATTAAATAATAGAGGTAGGTCAACTAACATTTGTAGATAGTAGTCAATGATGGTTGTCCTCACTACTTATTAACTACTAAATTATGATAGGTTTTGTCACCTCCAAAAAGCAAAAGAAATAACATTTCCATAAAAATTTCTTACATCCTCTCATAAAATTTTAATAGTTAAATAAACATCATAACATTTAATCAAAAAATTATTCTTATTTGTAACGTTTTATGTTTAAATCCCACACATGTGCCACTTAGTTCTGAAAAAATACACAATATACCCAATATATAGATATTTGGTCAAAATCAACAAAGCTTATATATATATATATATATATATATATATATATATATATATATATATAAAACTTGCCTTTCAGTTTCTTCTCCATTAAAATGTTAAATTAAGTGTATTTTGGGTTTTGTTAATAATTATAAATTAGTGTCTATATGTAATTTAAAAGAGGATTAGGAGTTGTTTTATAAATATAATAACTTTCAAAAGAACTTACAAATACTTTCACCCCATATATAATAATAATAATAATCTAATTTTAAGGTCAATGTTAAGTCATACATCAATTTGATGTAGGAGACACCTTGTTTGTGAGACAAGGGACACTTTGTCCCCCCCTCCGTGCAATGATTTGACAACTAAAGTCTACTGAAGTATCCCTCCCTCCTCTAAATTTAAAACATATGTTCTTAATGATTAGGCCCAATAACTATCTAGAGGGGTCCCTTATTCCATAAACAAGAAGTCTCATACACCAATTTAATGTTTAAAGTTAACCTAAAAAAAAAATTATTCTTATTATATAAATATATTAAAAATATATATATTACCTTCTTACCCTAATGAATTTATTAAACATAAATTAAGTGCTAAATTAAGTGTATTTTGGTTTTTGTCAATAATTATATTATTGTCTATATGTAATTAGAAGAGGATTAGAAGCTACTTTATAAATATGATAACCACAAAAGAATTTATAAATACTTTAACCCCATATATAATAATAACAATAATCTAATTTTAAGGTCTGTTCAATGATTTGACTACTAAAGTCTACCGAGGTATCCCTCCCTCTTTTAAATTTGAAACATATGTTCTTAATGGTTAGGTTCAATAACTACTTGGAAGGGTCTCTTATTCCACAAACAAAGAGTTTCATACACCAATTTAATATTTAACCTTAACATAAAAAATAAATTATTATTATCATATAAATATATTAAAAACGGTTCATATCTGACCTATTAACTTCCTACCCAAATGGATTTATTAAACCTTTAAATATCTACTCTAGTCCATTCATCGATATTCTAGTGAAGTGGTAGCAGCTTCTATTTTTTTACTGTAGTGGCTTCGTTGTGCTTATTCATTCTTTGCGTTGATATTGTAGCGAAGTGGTATTGAAAACGAAATGGGCAATCTGAATGAAGAAGAGTTCGAGCGTAGGCTTTTTGCAGCCGGACAGCAACTGGCAAATCCACCTCGCTCCATGCATGGGATGCTTCGGGCCTTGCGGAGAGTGGAAGCCTTTTTGTCCATGGTGAATACAGCACCTTCTGAATCAATTTTCGATGCAATGGGTCCAGCAATGGATGCATTGGCAACCCCAAGGTTTACAAGGAACCGATACCCAGAAGTGAGGCTCCAGGTTCTCCATTGCCTCAGCAAAATCACGAAAATAACGGTACCCGATCACCCATACGACAACGATCGGATGAAAGATGTATTAGATTTCATTGTCAAAAGTTTTAAAGATCTCGGGAAGATGAACAGTCCTTCCTTTGCAATTAGGGTTTCCGTTCTCAAAACTGTTGCAGAGGTCAGGT
>JASDQU011249414.1:0-10479 GCA_032191745.1 Picea mariana
CAAGGTAAACCAGATTTTGTAGAAAGCCGAGGCTTTTTCGATAGCTTACTCATTTAAGAGTTCAACATGTCACTTGCAGGAATTGAACTTGGGTGGGGGGGAAACACCCCTCAACACAAACCACTCAGGCTAAACCCAATTGACACACACACACACACACACACACACACACACACACACACACCGATAGGGTGTTTGATTCTTTTACAAGATGGAGGTGGGGTGTTTTTTAATTATATATATAAAAGATTCGAGGGTTAGTTCAAGTTGTCATGAGCTAGACATGAGATCTCCCCTCTAAAGTTGGGGAGGTTACAAGATCGATTCTCTTGATCCTCTTGGCATTAGGTTTTGTAATCAGGGTCGACAGTCTACCTAGTTTACCATCCAACAATCATGTGGAAGTACTTGGAGGGTTTTTCGCGAGGTGTTTTCCTTGGAAACACACACACACGACCATGTCTTTTCACATTGTTTTGTTGTTTTTCCTTTTATTTTAATTCTTCTCCTCCCCCCCACCCTTTTAGTGATTTTGTTTGCAATAGTATTAGGCCTTTAGGACACAGATTCAAAAATGTTGCAAGTTCAAGGTAGAAAAAAAGAGGTGCTACTTGTAGCACCTCTTTTCGATTTAAGGGTTGGTTTTAAGAATTTGGTGGCAAGGGTACCCATTGTCAAGGCCATTGTTTCAAAAAAGTTGCAATTTTATCCCCGAAAAAAGGTTTTTTTTTTTTATTGGGAGCACCACTTTTCAATTTGGGGGTCGATTTTAATATTTTGGTTACAACTGTATCAATTGTTAAGGTCATGGTTTAAAACAAGTTGTAATGTTAATCCTCTACCCTTCAACGCCCCCCCAAAAAAAACATTAAAAAAAATATGGTGCTACTATTAGCGCCACTTTTCGATTCAACGATTGATTTTAAGGTTTTTGTTGGAAACATTACAGGGTTGTTAAGGTCATGGTTGCAAAATATAGTATATTTAATCGCAAAAAGTAGGTGTTACCAATAACACCATTTTTTATTTAGGGGTTTATTTTAAGGTTTTTGTTAGCAACATTATGAGATTTTAAGGCCATGGTTGCAAAATATTGTAATTTTAACCTTAAAAAAACAATGTCACGGGTAGCACCACTTTTCGATGCAAAGGTTGATTTTTATATTTTTGACCCAAAAATAAGTGCTTTTAGGGCTAGAGTTCTCGTTTTGAGATAACAATTCCCATTAAGTTGGTAATTATGTTAATGGTTGATTAGCGGGACAACAATATGGGAAGATCATGTCTAAGTAGTACAATATCTCAAATACATCATTGATCCATATCTTCTAATATCAATGATACACATTGTGCTTGGACTTCCTAGAAACTCCAGAAAGTTTAAGTGCATTATGAATAACTGTGGAAAGCTACACACTTGGAATGATATATGTTTCCAAGGTGGATGGAAAATATCTAGTGAAGATGAAACCCCAATGTTTAAAAGGGACTTAGATAAGTAAGTGATCTGGAAATGATATTTTAAATACTTGGTTGAGTTTTAAGCATGTGTTAAATTAACATTCAAAAACTTAAATGAGGAAGGAGATTTTAATGAAAGAATGTTGCAACCATCTTAAAGAATACAGAACAAAAAATAGACATAAGGAACAACAAACCACAACACCAAGCGTGATAACGGAGTTCGCCAAGGTTGCCTACATCTCTGGGCCTTTGTCTTAGTGGGGGAGGATTTCTTATTAATATTCAATGCTGCAAAATTACATCAAAAGTATCTCAAATGGATTAAAAATTGGTATGGTTTTGTTTTTCTTGACCTCAAGAATTCAACAAAACTGACGGCACTGAAAAAGGTTGAGAGTAGCTCTCGAAAATGGCCTCCAAAGTTCGCTTCCTTGATGGCTTCCCTGCATAAAATGGCATAAGCTTCCAAAACCTTCAACATTTTGTTGTTTCTAGAACTCCTCATGTTGTCAAAAACCTCTGATTTTTATAGATTTGGAGTTGGAGGTCATCTCCCAACTTCCCCCAAATATTTGGCCTCAAAAATGGCTCCAGATCCTCAATTTTGGGCAAAAATTAGGCTAAATCAGCATAAAAAATCCAAACTGTAGCCTAAAAACCCATTTTTGGATAATTTTTGGTTAAGCCCCTTGTTATCACCCTAACAATTTTTATCGAGATCTAAAAACTTCTGAATTTTAGCGAGACGCTATACCACAGTAGAGGCGTGATAGTTCAGGGCGCTCGACTATATTCTGCGGCGTATGAATGAATGTAGCGGAAGTGGAAAGGGAGTAGCTCGGCGGGCTGTCAATCTTGAAGAATCTCAGATCTACAGTCGAAGCCTACATCGGACAAACAAATAGCACAGAACTTAACATCGCGAAGGCAGACCAGGGAAAACTACTATGGTTTTGATGGGGAATGCATGGCGCTCTTACACACGCATCGGGGGAGACGACGGATTGCCCGAAACCACTTTTCCTATGGCCTCGATGTCACATGGTTCAAAACGTCATGTTGATAGCTCATGGGGAGGATGGCAGTTGGTCAGATCACCTCGCATCACCGGTCCAGGTACTTTCCCGGATGATGTACCAAAAGGAAGCTGTCGCATAACTAACTCAAGGCTCATCATTCGAAGTGGATTGATGAAGCATGGCACACCAAGGTACTGTGATAGTAATTCGTGAGCAAAGTACACAAACCATCAAATCTCAGTTATGAATCATTTTATCCTATTATGGGAAATTGTCATCTTATGCGTAAGAAAAACAAGCTCAGCCTGTGCTCCTGAATTTTGTAAACTAAAAGGGTGGCCAAATCAAGGTCTCTGCGAAGTCCAGAAGGCATGGATAATACCCGTCAAATGGTGTCTGACACGACTGGGTTCTCAGCTAAGGTACTAGGCAGG
The DNA here is from genome assembly GCA_032191745.1 of Picea mariana. Classification (NCBI taxonomy): domain Eukaryota; kingdom Viridiplantae; phylum Streptophyta; class Pinopsida; order Pinales; family Pinaceae; genus Picea; species Picea mariana. The sequence continues at coordinate 2,918 of JASDQU011249414.1, forward strand.
TTAATAAGTAAGAATGAAAGATGGGTCTTGCAGATGCTGGTGACTAAATTTCATAGCGAACCTTAAACTGAGATAGAGTCGGGAGTAAAATTAAACCCTGTTATGAGGGATCTTGTCATAAATGAACATGCAGACAACACCTGCCACCAAGCCGCAAAGAAGAAGAGGAGAAAAAGGAGGAAATTAGAGGCCAAAACCGAGATGATAGAGAGCATTGGGGAAAATTTCGATTGGTGGAGTACCCTGGAGGAGGAAATCATCAAGTTGAGGTGAATCCTCAGGTAAAATTTTCTTGTATTTTAGATAGTTTTGGACAGATGTCGACTTAAGAGAAGGGAGTCTTGATATGACAGACCAATTACTAATGGTCCCTTTAAATAATACAACTGTTCTTCCTTTTTGTAACTTGTATCTGTTTTTAGAATTATGAGGAAGTCAGAACATTTTAAATTCCATATGAAATTCCTCTATATATGCTTGGCCTCATGAGTATAGAAGCATGGAGAAAAGAGGAGCCTACCCTCTGTGCAGGAAAAATTTATAAATCTCTGGGGCTAGAATGAATACATGGGTGTAGAGGCAGATTTTGGGACTTTTTATGAAAAGATTCTAATTGGTGGTGTTATGAGTCTCATTTTCTCTCATAGTGTGTGATTCCTGTTATTCTGTATTTTCATTTTGCTTTCTTCTGTCTAAATTGAGAAACTAAAAGTCCAGAATTCATTATTCAATGCTCTCAGCTTCACGATTTAGACTATGTTCATCTCTTATAAACCATTTCAGAATTCATTACTGTAATGCTCTGATAATAGTTGTGTGTTTCTTTTCTTCTGATACCATCTAAAATTTTCAAGCATAAACTCATAAGTCACTTCCTCATTTAGCCTTTTCCTCTTGATTGTTTTCACGATTTGGAAATGCATCCTAAATTCTTGACCCCATAGCCCAAAGGTCATCTTCATCTCTTCAACAACTTTATTAAAACCCCAAAACAAACCAATTCTAGCCACCGATTTCCATAGATGTATCGAGTGACACAAGAGAGCCCTCTCTGAGTTGAGCAGGCTAGTGCCTTAGCTCTAAAGCTGGTTGAAACAATTACCTATGTCGTCTGTCTATTCATTCGGACAGAATTTACAGAGTGCTAACACCCCCAAGTATAGGGCACACACCCCTTTCTTTGGTCGTATGGGTTCTATGTGTCTAGGAGCTAGGCACCTGCACCCTAGTCCTCGGCCCTTGGTCCTGTGTGTGTGGCCATATGTCCTTGGGCTGGTGTACACCTGTTCCCTTGAACTACTCCTGGTCTAGCTCTTGGTCGGTCGGGCTAGCCCCCCGTCGATCGAGACTTATTCCCAAAACCCTGCAACATAAAATTCAAATAATTTTTTTTCCACATGTATAAACAAGAAGTAACGTAGCCCGGATGGTGCGCCCCCCTTCGTGAAGTCATTGGCTATGTGGAGGTCGGGTGGTTGAATCTTGCGGAGGTTGTAACAAAAAATTTGACCAGCCAATATCGAGAAAATCCGAGGTGCCACGTGGTGCCCTGTGATTGGGCCACGTGTCACCCTGTGATTGGACCATACAATCCAGTCATCGACCCAGTCACCTATACAGTCAGCGCACAGTCATCCCGTACACCACATGTCGACCTGTTATCCTACCACGTCACTGTTGTACCTGCCACATGTCCTGCTACCTCTGGTGCCATGTCACATCCATACAACTACGTGTCATACCCAGAGCCTGCCACCTGTCGCCATGTCATCATCTGTACAACCACGTGTCACTTTCGTACAGTGTCGCGTGTCAAAATTTTATAGGTCCAACTCAGCCCTGAAAATGCCAAAAATGAGTGACACATGTCACCTCCTGGTGCTGCCATGTGTCCCTATTGACGTCATCATGATTTCACTTGAAACATCATGTTGATGTCAATAGTATGACATGTTGACTGTTGACTTTTTTTGCCTGTTTGGGAAATCAGTGAGAATGCAATAACTTTCGCATACGGTGTCCATTTTTGGAAAAAAAATATATGGACAGAATCGATGCAATGGCACTAGTTTCATCTGATTCCGAGAACTTTGATTTTTAGGCCTTCCTATGGATCAGTAAGGAACTCTGGTAAAATTTTAGTTGAGTTCCAAGATAATGTCTACATTGATATAAAAGAACATAATTCTCCATGATCTTTGATGAATATAGAACACCAACATAACTAAATGGGATTATTGTCATGTGATAAGGACTTCAGGTTGAACATGGGGAAAATAATCTGATCAAAGATCAATGATAACAATCCCTACTAGACATGAGGTGGATCACTGATGATGATGAAATTGGGCACCAAGATACTAGTACAACTATCCTAACAGTATTAATAAATGATCTAAAGTCAAACATTGAAATGAGCTATTTGGTTAGAAGCACTAATGAGTCTCCACTACCAAACGTGAGGAAATACACCAATGAAGAAAATGGACACCAAGGTACTAAATCCTCTAGAACAAACTTCCAAAAAAACATGTTTCATAGTCAATAGGAGAATATTCATTGGAAGAAAAGAAACGAGGAATCCTTTAGGCTAGTACAAGTTAAGACATATTTAAAAGAATTTTAAGACATAGACTTGACTCAAAGTAATGAGTAAACATGGAATGGGTGATGAAGACTTCCCTTGACATGGGAAACACCCACTTTATTAGAGAAGATGGAAATGGACAAGAGGTGGAATGGAAGGTGAGTGATGGTAAGTTATGTAAGTAAACAATGAAAACTTTGTTTCAACATTCACATGAGGCTCGAAAAAACTCAATAACCATGAGGTGTACATGGACACACATAAATGATTTGTCTCTATGTAGATGTCACAATCAAGGGAGACATTAATTACTACCCAAATTTAAGATGAAATACTTCAAAATAAAAGTATTTCAATTTTTCCCCTTTTTGTTTATGTGATAGTTTTTTTTTAATGAGAAAAGTATAAGAATCATAGTAACATTGGTGTGTTTATTTAATTAATCAATTTTATAGGAACAAGGTGGAGAAAGCAAGAAATGTAGCAAATGGGTAATTGTTATCACATAAACTTGTCAAAGCCTTAAGGGTTTGGGGTTTCTACATAGGTCTGTAATTTTGCCTATTCTTCTTTCCGATGGCAGACCTGATTGTAGATTTTTATTCTTGGCTTACAGTTTTCTTCTGTTGCCTTCATCCGTTCAATCGACCTGTTTTCCTTGTCGTCTTTCCTGAAGAGTATTGGCCTTAATCCTTCTTGTTTTACCTAAAGTCGAGCGCTTCTCTCTTACCTCTGTCATTGGTCCTATGCTTTCCCGAGCCTTCAACCAATCATCCAAGAAATTGTTCACAGGCCGCAGTCATGAGCACCAAGTGCAACACTTGAAGCAGTCCGATATAAAAGAAAATCAAGCAAGCGAGCAAGATCAATTTCCAACAGTGGAGATCCATCAGGTGGATCAGATCAACGACCATCGGGTGATCAGGATATAAAGTTAGGTCGAGTTTAACGTCAGCAAGAGTTCTGAAATCGTGAGGCCATCCTAGCCATCGATCCTGGGAAGATCACGTGGCGGGAGATTAGCATTTCACTGGCTCGTAAGATGGAGCAGTCAAAAGGCAGAGTCATGCGAACTCGTGAAACACGAACTCGTGAAATGATTTGGACCGTCCATTTCAGCAGGATGCGTGGCGTTAGATTCGAAACGCGAAAAAAATTTGTTTCGGGAAGGCCAAAGTGAGAAGTGTTGATATCCCAAGTCCTGAAATGATGAAGCGATTTGGGCCATCTGATGCAAGGAGACACGTGTCACCCGATTCGAGTGATCGTGATTTCACGACTCGGAGGTTGATCATGGAGCACGACGTGAATTTGCGAAACATGAAATCCTGATGTGCCTGAGAGTTAGGCCCATGATCATAGCCCACGGTCATATGGAAAGTGGGGACCGAAGAATGGGAAAGCACCTGCCGAGTGGCGGTCAGCTGTGATTGTTCAAGGAAATGATCATGGCCGTCAAGTTTAAAGAAAATCTGACCATTGATCTAGATGGGTCATTTCGCGGGATCAAACATCAGGATATTTGAAATCAGGGGGAGTGAAAACTCTCAAAACACGAAATCCCAAAATTTCATATGGGATAAGCATGAGGTCATGGCTCGAGATCGCGCAGGGCAAGAAAAAGAGCTGCGCAAAGGATTAAAGCCTCTGAGTTGGTCACAGAAAGATATCTATGTGACTTCGAGGTGAAAAAATTGACTCAAAGGAGCCGTGAGCTCACCTGGGACATTCATGAGTGTCAGGCCTCGCCCTGATCCCTAAGAAAGTAGTTAATGAAAATGGGGAAAGTGGTTGAAACCTCATTTCACCACATAAATGGAAAGTATGAAAATCTGGTCGTGGAGGGCAGACTATCAGCCGAAAGTTCCCTGTCATAGATTTTCTTATGAAGCCCATACTCATCTCATCTTGCATCTGACAAAAGAATGCAGGTGCAGCCTGATAGAAGAAGATGCAGACGCGAAGCATTGATTATAGTAGCTAGGTCACACTCCTGGCGGTTGATATTCTTTGAGTATAAATACTCAGTTTTGATATTTTGTTATGGTCGATGGTCGAGCAAAGCTCCCGTATTGTAAAGTCTTAATAAAGCTTCTGGTTTTCTGGCTATGTATATGTATTTGAGACTTCTTGTTTAATGACAACCATCTTTCTTACTCCCTCTTGTTTCCTTCTGATGTTGAAAGAGTTCATGATTGATTGATTCTCTTGAATTATTGTGACTGCATTATGATGGATGTTCGATTGTAGTGGTGTTATAATTCCTTTCAGTTTCTTTATGATTTGAACTCAAAAAGATCTTGAGTTTAATTTTTTCTTCTTTGGGATGCTAGAAGACCCAATGCCCATGACATACCTCTACATCCTTCTCACAAAAGTCTTCCTTCTACTCACCCTCACTACAACCTACTAACTAAAGTTAAACTAAGACCTCATCTGCTTGTGTACATCAGTCCAGTTTTCTGAGTTGAGACGATATTTTCTTGAGATTGTGCCCATTTGACCTTTTATGACCAACCTGTGACATAAAATTATGATGCGTATCAGGCTTACCTCTGCCACAATCCAGAGGTGAATTCTGGTGCTAACATTTCTAGCGCCATTGCTGGGGACAAAATTGAAGATTTTCCCTGGGATTGAATGACAAAGCCTACTGGGCATGAAGGTGCATCAAAACTTAGTACATCAAAGACTGCAACTGTGCACCTGGCGACTCCACTGTGGTGAATCCATTGATGCGAATCCACTGGTGACTCCACTATTTCAGCTGTGGCCTCCAGAGGAAAACACACGAGGTCTACTCCACACGAGGTCTACTCCATAGTTGCCTCTAGCGACTCCTGAAGCTGGCCCAAAGAAAATTGTCAGAAGAAGAAAGACCCTTCAAGAAGGTACTTCAGTTGCTGAACCAGGTATTTTTGATAATTTTCACCATCCTCCTATAGCAACTCCCGTAGCTATTTCTCATTTTCATGTTACACCCTCTGTTGGAGTTTCTAGAAGTTTAAATTTTGGGAGTTTTCCTGCTAATTTCCCCTCTCCAAGCTTCACTACTCCTCCTCCTATTAAAGTTGTTGTGTTTACGGAGAGGAAAACCTATGCTCCCTCAATTCCTCTATTGATTTATTTTGTCCCCAGAAACACACCTCCAATCTCCTCTTCTCAAACTCCATCCCCACCTAGTTCTCCTCCAGTTCACATCCCAATGGCGAGTGCTAATCCACCTAGAAACATACTGGACGCCATTGTAGCTGCCCGATATGATCCTCTCATTCCGCCTCAACCTCTTAATGCCCTACCAGCTGGTGGATACCTTAAGCAACTACCTAAGTTTACAGGAGAGGGAGATATAACTGTAAAGGAGCACCTTGCAACTTTCTATAGTTATGCTGATAACTATGTCATAGTAGACGAGGATGTGTGGATGACGATTTTTGTCCACAATCTTGATGGAGAATCAAGAAAGTGGTTCAGAGCCCTGGCTCCTAGATCCATCGTTGGGATTGAGGCTCTAGATGATGTCTTCTTGAGACAATGGGGGGATAAAAAGGACTTCATGTATCATATCACGGAGTTCGGGTCCCTAAAGAGAAAAGAGGGAGAGTCTGTATCTGACTTCTCCAAAATATTCAACAAAATGTACAATAAAATCCCTGCTGAGATAAAGCCTGCTGAGATAAAGCCTACAGAGGCCTCCACCAAAATTGCCTATGCCGGTGCTTTTGACCCTGATTTTTGCCTCCTGTTAAGAGAGAGAAGAGCTACCTCCTTGGCTCATATGTAAGATGCAACCCTGGAAGTAGAGTCTAACATATTGGTAGTTGACTGACTCAGTAATAAAGCTAATAAAGACAGAGGAAGGGGAAGATCTGAAGCCTCAACCTCCAGCTCCTCTGCCCTCCCCTCTCAAATGGATGAGGTAACCAAGTTACTAAAATCTCTTTCTGCTAGAATGGAAAGGTTGGAATTGGAGGGAAAGAAGACATACGAAAATACTCAAAATATTGATAACAGAGGCAACTTCAAGAGGCTGAATAACCATGCTCCTCAAATTATGAAAAGAGAGCCTAGGGATAGAGATAGGGATGATCAGAAAATCCAGACCCCTCTTTAGAACAACCTTGTCATAGATGATGGCGGAGAGGAAGAGGACCTTGACTCAAAAATTCATTGTCTTGAAGACGCTTCTCCTTCCCCTCACTTAACTCAATTAGCATACGAGGAGTATCTCATGGACATTCAATTAAATGAGCTGAGCAAGGGGGATAAGGCCAACGACAACCCAAATAGATACAACCTTGGATTTAAGAAGAAAGATCAGAAGTCCAACATCCCTAATCAGCCTCCCAGAGTAGAGAAGTCTACTAAAGATATAGCAAACATCAACAAGGAAAAGAAAGCCTAGAATCCCCCACCAATAGCCAAAGGTCCATTCCTAGAGGTAAAGGAAACTATGAAGCCCCCCTCTTGTTTTAAATTTGAGCATGAAATTCAAAAGATTAGGATCTCAGTACCCCTTTCAGAGCTAGTCAAGCATGAAGACTTTAAGAGATCCTTATCTAAACTGTTGCTCCCTGAACCTTTGTATCATCCCTCAGACTCAATCAATTTGCAAGACGAGAAGCCAACAATCATCTTAGGTCCCATGGTAGAAGATAGAGATGATTCATCCCCTCCCTTCTACACATCATTGAACATACATGACAAGGTACTACATAATTGTCTGATGGATTCAGGGGCCTCTCATAACCTCATGCCCAAAACTGTCATGGAATAATTGGGTCTAAAAATCACAAAAGCATACCATGAATTGTATTCCTTTGACTCCAGGAAAGTGCAATGTCTTGGGGTCATCAAAGATTTGGTTGTGACCTTGTTCTATTTGCCCATGAAGAGTGTGGTCACAAATATCGTGGATAAAAAGATCTTGGATAAAAAGACTTGGGGGAACATTGCATATGGACCTCACATATAA
>JASDQU011249415.1:0-15316 GCA_032191745.1 Picea mariana
CAGAGATTTTCACGAGGAAACCCAAAAGGGAAAAACCTCTTCTTCTTATGAATGAAAGGCAAGCTCCAACTTTTCTTTACATTTTTATTTTATCTGAGCTACAACCCAGATGAGGCTGCTACCTTTGTTTCTTCAGCACCTACGGAATGGAAGCTACAACTCCCAGATGTACAAGCACCAACTTATACAAGAGACTTTTACAGTCTCCCCTTGCTCCTCCCTACCACCCTATAATCCTTCTTTATCAATAAGAACCTTTAAGAAAACAAAACTGTTGCACCTATGTATATTTCGTGTTACTTTCATGAACTTCCTTGCATAAATCCTCTAGACCTGTATCACTTTCAATCAATTAAACTCCAGTTCTCTTTCTTCATATTTCTCTTCTCTTCATTAATGCTCTATTTTCATCGTCTCTATATGTCTATAATTATGTTCATTTCAATTACAGAGATAAAAAAAGAATTCCCCTATATTTCCAAGAGCAACAACACACTTATCATCGTTTTCATGTTCTTTTGAAATTGCACACTTCTCTGTACTATCATAGCATACACTAGAACCCTTAGACTTCGAAGATTCAGTTGCAATAACTCAATAACTTCCTTATAGTGATTATTATTGGCCAAGACATCAAGAAGAATAGTATCTGCAGGATCAATTTAAATATTTAACCAGAACCGTTCGATGAACATACATTTGTTTTGACTTTTCAGCATAGAATAACCCTCGAGCACTTCAGTAAGACACTTGTGCTAAACCATATGCCCATTGGCTATGACCATAGGCTAATCAAAATGAATTTCGTATTTCGCATTTCGACAATCCTATGAAGAAGGGTCTCGACACTCCAAGTTGTGATTCCCAAAATGGAGCGTAGCTTCATGCTATCTCTTCCCTCTCACATGACCATCGTAGATAAACACTGCCTACGCCAAAAATGCATTTCGCATTTCAGCATTTCGACATTTCGTATTTTGTCATTTCGACGTTCCGCATTCCGGCATTTTAGTGTTCCTGTGATGAAGTGTTTCGACACTCCAAGTCGCGATACCTGATATCCTCTTTTCTCCGATCAACGACCCATGGCCTTTCATGATTAGACAATCCTAATCTCATCGGGACTTTGTGTTTCACGATTTTGCGTTTCACGATATCAGAGGTTGGAGCACCTCCTTTCTTTGACTTTCCAGTCAGTGAAAAGTTGATCTGTGACCACGTGTCCTTCTTGAAGATGGATGGTCCTTCTGCTTTCAAGATTTTATAAGCCTGCTTCACCTTGCACCATGTGTCCTGTCGGAAGATGGATGGTCCTCCTTTTGGGATTTTATAAGCCCGCTTCATCTTGCACTTTAAAGAACATGCAGGTTCTCCTGGATCTGATGACGGTCAGGCCCCCTGCTCGGATCTAACACCCAAGATCCATTCTCTTCTATTGCGTGCTCCTTCCTTTCTGAATTCTCATTTTTCGAAGGAACTCTCAGCTAACCACCGTGCAACTTCTTCTCTCGGTCTTATGGATTTAAGTTTGACATTAATGACAAAACCAAGCCTTGTGCAAACTAACCAACATTATTTACTCTACAGCTATTGGATGATAATGCTACATTGATATAAACCTTGGAGTATATGGTTAAAAATGATTAAATTGCTCTATTACTGATTCACCTCCCCTCTCAGTAATCCAAGAAGAGGATGTCTAGAAATTATTTTTCAAAATTTCTAAGCAGAAGTTTGGGAATTTGCCAGAAATTTGGTGAAAATTGAGTTCATGGATTAAAAAATCCCCAATTTTAATCTTTGAATGCACATGTATGGACATTTAATTGGTCAAATTTTGGGATTTGTAGAGAACCCATGGATAAATTAGGCGAAATTGGGCAAAAGCCTCAATTTCTACAATGTAATTCATTGAGAATTTGATGTGGGGCTATTAAAGTTGGGGTGTAGATATTGGATTGACATGCATAGGGAAAAAAAGGGCCATTAGAAGCTTAGTTTCAAAGTTTCATGGAAGTCGTGGTGGAAATTTTGAGATTATGCATTTTTGAAAAATTTGGAAAAAATTATGAATTTTGGAAAATTTGAATATTTTTATGTACCATGACGTCAACATGATGTTGAGGCCATGTGGCGGAGACATGGAAGTGGTCACATGGACTGCCAATGGAGTGGTGAGCCGATACCATAAGTTGTATTGCATCGCTCACAAAGTGGTTTTCCAAAAGTATTTAATGATGTGAAGCCAATGGGATGAAGTTACGTATCAACGAGCGGTAAGTAGTATCACATCATAGAGGATCATTAACACTCTAGCATGTTGACGATGAGAAATTGATGTGGGTTGTAAATCTACTTTGATCTTCATTGTTAGTTCTGTGGAGTATGCAGGTTGTGTGTGTCGATGAAAAAGGGTGTAGGATGGGACCCACCCATTCTCGCAGCTAATGAATGGGTGCCACGTGGAAGTTTAACAGATAAGGATGGACCCTTGTCCCATTTGAGTTCAAATGTGTGCTAGGTGGACAGTTGATAATGTGGGCTCATAATTAAAAACATTTTATTATTTATAAAATGTATTAAAGGTAAAGTAAGAAATAAAGAAGGGGAAAGAGAAGAGAGGAAAGAGAAGAAGAGGATAGAGAGGAGGAAGGTGATGAAGGCTGATGGGGTAGGGCCGAGGTGGAAAGAGGGTGACATGGAATTATATCAAGGTTCCATGTGGACCTATAATGCCACATCAATATCAACGCCAACAAAGATGTCACATAGTCAAAATTGTCCTATAGTTTAAAAAACAAAAACCAAGTTTGGAGCCAAAATTGTATTTTGGCCATAGTAGGAGCATAATAATTCAGAAGAAGGTGGGGTTTTCTAGGTTTTTTTTCATAGTGTCGAGGACTACACAAATTCTAGAGAGAGCCACTGGCCAATTATGCTATGATTTTTCCAGAAAATGCAAATAATCGTTTTTTGAAGATCAGGGTCAAGCTCAGTGGCAAGAGCATAGTGATCATTGAGACTTTTATAGAGTGTCTTAAAAGATTACATGAAGATACTTTGTGAATGGATTGGTCAGATTTCAGGGATTTTGGAGCGAAGGTGCCAAAAAAGGGCAAAATCCATTATTTTGAGCCACTTTTTGGGGATTTTTGGGATTTTCTAAGGGGGAAAAGGGTCCTCAGATGGAAAATATGGAAAAATTTATTTGGTCAACATTTTATGTACTCATAAAGCTAGACAAATTTGGTCTAATGAGGTTTTTATAGAAGTGCACAATTTGGGAGATAGCCAGTTTGGCTAAAAAAATCAAAGTTTGGAAAGGGGTGAAAAAGGATAAAGTTGTCATTTCTAGGTTTTTACAGTTTTTTACTCGAGCATCAGATTGAAAAAATGAGAGTTGATATGAATTACTTTTCATTGTTTTTATTGGTGTCATTTGAAAAACTTTTCCTTGTTTCTCGATAGGTTTACTCCTACAAGTGACAGAAGTAGGTGTCTAGGATTAATTGAACCTAGATGAAAAGTGCACAAAAGAGGATAATTTAGGAATATTCATATGACTATAACTTTTTTCTTAGAGCTCAGATTTGGGAAATAAAGTAGTCAATGGAAATATGTTAGATGGGATAATCCATTTATGCAACTATAATTTTGAATGGAGTAGCATAACTCAAAGGATATCATAAGGAAGATGGTTATTGACCTTAAAGGGAAAATTTGTGCATATGATCCCAGAATTGTAAATTATTTTTTTTATCTAACAAATGTTGTTGTATGCATATTTTTCAGAGCTTAAGGTTATATATAGAACATAATAGATGTAAGAGAAATCTACAGATATGAGGAAAAAGGTAGGGACAATTATTCAAAACGAGCATGTGATTTCTTTAGGAAGCTGCAAGAATCATATATATAGGTGCAATGAACAATATGAAAGACCTCCAATGAAATTTTAATTTAGAAAAAAAATTCTAGATGATAACTGTGCATATCAAATGCAGATGCTAGGTAATAAATCCCATCTACATTTCCTAATAATGCATGTGCAGTGGGTGCACATGGAGGTGCAAATCATGAAATCTAGAAGGATGGTTTATATAGTAGGTGAAAGAGTTTGGACTTTGTATTAAGGATGAGAAAATACACTTGAAGAAAGAGTGTTATGTCAAAGCTTCTTCACAATATAATAAAAGACCAGGATGGAAGAATGTTAAGATACGATTTAGGTTCAACAAGGTAAATTAATAATTCAAGTAGCTAGTTTTCTGATAAAGAGAGACATAGTGTATACATAGAGATAATGTGTATAATCTCCATGAATCGGTTATGAATATTTGGAGTAGTACATCCACTCTTTTTATTAGAGTGTGCATTGGAAGCATGGTGAAAGAATAGATCATTCAATGGATGAAGTAGTGAAATTTTGTTTGCTCTAAAGAATGCAAATGTAAAGATAAGGAAATGCATATGTGCATATTTGTTTTAGAAGGATGTAGTCAAATTTTAAGGGTATTCCATAAATGGAAGAAGGTTCTAGGACTGATCAAGTCCTTGAACATCTTGAGATAATGGAAAAGGTACCATGAGGTGGATGCCATGTTGATTGGAGTGTATTGCATCACTCAAGGAAGGATTACAACAATAGAAGAGAATTGTTGGTGAATTTAGAGAAGGTTGAGTGCACTCCAAGGGTATTAAGTGCATTCACATGGTGGAATAGGATGAAAAGTCAAAATGATTCAAGAAGGGGGGTGAATTTCAAAAAGGAAATCATTAAGAGTCACATGAAGAAGAAAATATTCCTATGCTTGAATCTATATGCAAAATAGATGCCACTTGAAAAGAACCCAATCTCAAGTGGAAAGGAGCCATTAGTGATATTCTAGAAGCCTAGAAGTACCAATAGATTTTACGATGGAAGGTAAAGGTAATGCTAACTACTTAAAGGTAGTCCTTATGAGTTGGAAAAAAAGACATTTGTACAACATTGGAATATGCTGGAATATTGACTATGGATGTCAAGTTTGAGGCCAATTGAATAACGAAGGAGAAGAGATTGGTGCAGGCACCACAAGTATTGAAGTATTCTGACAAGGAAATTTTTAATGAATTTTCTCCAGAAAAGTAAATGGATTTTGAATATCCAAAGTCAATAAGACAACATGGCTAGAAATGTAAACTGGTCAAGTATGAATTGGCTAGAAAGTGGCCAGTGAAGGAAGAAATCATGCTCAATGATTTCAGTGAGAGCATTAAAGGATACAAGAGTCTAGTGAAATTGAGGATAGCTAGGAACAACAAAGAGAGTTGTAAATGATGAAATAGGTTTATGTAATTTATATAGCAACAATTATCATATGGCTCGTTGGATAGCCATATATAGCATAGGAAGTAGGAATGCATATGCACTCATGGGCATGTTAAGGATGAATTCTTAATGCATGTGAGAGTGTTTAAGAGTTCATATAACATGTTATATACTAATAATAGTCTATTATTATATATGGAATAATGGAGTTATGATAGCTGAAAGTTCTAATCATGACTATTTTGTCGAGGGAAAAGGGAGTTTATCACATACCTGAGAGTGTTGTTGATGATGTTCTTTCTAATAGACATCCATATGAAGAAAAATGAGGATGGTTAAATGATGAACATAAGGATGAAAAAGGAAGTCTATAAGCTTCTAAAAATTACCATATAATCAAGTAACATCAAATAAATTAAAATTACAACTATGCAGGTATGAATTTGATGTACTTATGTTGTAGAAATGTTGAAGGGAATTTAGGTAAGATTTTCCTCAATTGGAATTTATTTTATGAAGTGGTATTATTATATGAGTGAGTGCATTAAAAGCAACAATATACCACTAGGTGGGGTAAAGGTTGAAGGCATGGAATAATTATAAATGTTGTTTATATTTTGAATGCATTCACAGGACATAATAACATGTTTGTATTTTGTTGGTTACGAGTTAATAACCAAAGAAAATAAACTATATCATAAATAGGTTATGAGTTGGTTACATTGACTTATTCTCCTTTATTTAATAGACCTTATTAACTAATGTTATCCTTTATTACATAGAAAATATATCATACTAACTAATGACCCACACAGAGGGGTTAGGATCGGATCATAACATGCCCTCCCCCTTCAAAAGTGGCCTTATCCTCAAGGCTGAAGATGTGGAAATTGTTGGAGTATGGTCAATGTAATACCCCTATTTACCCCAACTTGTAAATATAACTATATTTTTCTAAAAGGGTAGTGTAAATATTTATGCTACTAATGTAAAAAGGAAAATGTTGGAGAACTCTTGAGGGGGATTTCCTACACAAGTTATGATTCCATGAGAGGGAATGAATGAGGAAATTTTCCTTACCAACTTAATAATCAAGAAAAATCCAGATTGTCCAATTTTCTAGAATTGTAGTTAAAGGAGGAAGCTGGTAGTTGAACTATCATCTTCCCACATTTATGAAAATGAATGGGTGTTGTACCAAAACTTCCTTGTCTCAGAAGCATGGGAAGAAAAATACCCATCTAAAGGATTCTAGGCTGACCCACGAATTGGGGGATTTGATCCACAAAATCTTGTTGAAGAAGGAAAGAAACAAGGGAAGATTGGAAACAGAGAAGAGGGGAGACAATTAGTTGAGTCGGGGAACCATTTTTTGAGTAGAGAAGAGTGTGATAAATTCTCTCTGGTTTTTAGAAAAAAGAGAGAAGATAGAATAAACATGAATGGGTTTGGTGACCATTTCTAAAGAGGAAAAACATGTGAGGCTCTATGGTTTTGAAGAGAACTGAGAAAAAAAACTGCTCTGGATGAGGGAACTGTTGGGAAGTGTTTTCTAATCAAGCTGAGAAATGAAGCTGCAAAGAGTTTGAGTGATTGAGAAAGAAATCACAACAAGCTCCCTTGGTTGGTGGATAGAAAATTGGATTGCTAGGTTCCTGTTGGAAAAGGAGAGTAACCTTTGTCCCTTGTTGCTGCTGAGAAAAATAAGAACCTCTCTCTCATGACATCATTATCTAGCTAGGGGGTGGATAGTTGAGGAATACACTAAGAGAAATTGTGCCTATGGTTGGGTGGAAAATGGAACACCCTTCAACAGTTTCCAACTAACTCAGTTTCAGATAAATGCTTTTTGAAGCTCTGTATTCGCTTGACTGGTTTATTTTATAATATGGATTTCAAGTGCTAGATGATTGTAGAAGTTATTCTTTTATTTAAATGATGAAATTCGTGACTTTGATTGCTTGACTAATAGGGAAATATGAAGTAAAGTTTTGGAAATCATATTTTGTCATTGGTTCTCTTCCTGCCCATGTCTAGAAAAATAAAGTCGTTAGTAATGGGCTCTAAACCAAATTGAGCATAATATTTGATGATCATTTGTATTAGTCTATATAAACTAATTCTCAAGTGGTAGTAAAATCAAGCCACCATAATCATCCCAAATCATCTTGGTAATTATAAAACTGCAACCTTTTGTTAGGAATTTGAAGGTTGGGCATAGGAATTTCGCCTCTATGTTGGTCTGGAAAGCCTACCAGACTTAGAACTTGAAGAAAGACCAGTCCCTGCTTGAAAATAAGAGAACAAGTCACACATTAGAGAAGAGGCAAAGTATTTTTGCAAACAAACATTAGGAAAGGAATGAGAAATGCACTTTAAGTTTCTAAATGTGGAGTGAAATGAAATTTGGAATTTAAAATATTGTGAATAATCAAATTCCCTTTGAATTCGATAAGAGACAAATTTTACTTGGAATTTCATAGTAAGTTTGTATTCTAAAGGGATATATTTGGGAATATTAACTAATTCCTTGAAAATAGGAAATAAATGCATGTAAATAGGGGATTAGTAATCCCTGGTAAAAACCACTGTTTTACCATGAAGAAATTCACTCCAAGAATTTTAATATTATGGAAAAATAATATAAACAAACAAATATTGGCCTCATAATTATATGCATTTAAGTATTTAGGTATTTTTGGGAAAATATGAATCAAGAGGAAGGATTGGTAAACTTTGGTAAAATTTCGAAGTTACCAATTAAATACTTCAATATTAGAATAATAAAGATTGTAAACTATTATAATCACAACCTAGAAATTGTTTGCCTAGTGTGTGAGTAATGAAGATTTGGAATATTTTCCTTTTGGGGTAAAGGATCAAACTATGCTAAGTTTACTTGATTTTATTATTTATGCTCTGCACATAAGGTTTGGTGCTTCTAAAGGAGTCACTATTATCTATACATTTCCAAGTGTTAGCCACGTGTTCTGCCACAGAAGGGAAACTAGAATAGGTGGCCTCCATTAGAGATTCAAAGTTTGACCCATCACCGTATGAGTTAAAGCTGCCTGAAAAAAACTGTATGGCCTAGCTACATGAACAAAACTGTATGGAAAACATGGAAATGGTCACTATGACCATCTACTCTGCTACTGGAACAATTAAAAAACATAAGCCTACAACGAGAGAAAACAAAGAACAAAAACCTAGAGGCTTTACTCCACAAGTGAGGTCAGGCGACCATGGATGTTGTAGACATGGGTGTACTTCTGGCCACACGTTGGGCATCGATTCCGCGCAGGAGCATCCACTAGTGCAATGAACAAAATGTCCAGTCTTTGACCGGGGATGCACTGTGAGTGCAACTGAACATCTTGTTTTTGCCGAATTTGAAAGATAAGTTGGAGGTGCTCCTCCGTGAGACGATTTTCAAAGAGTTGAGGCCGCTCCTCTTCCTTGTCCTCGCTAGCGACCACCATGTTCTCCTCCACCTTCCAGCTTGGGGGGATTTCCTCCTCTACCATGCAAATCTTATCGCCATACACCGGGTCCTGTGGATTGATTTTTTTGGGGGGGTAGGAGACTAGTGGGAAAAGGAATGCGCTCGCTCGGTGGTGTTGCTTCCTCTTTAACCGAGAAATTTCCATGGATGGAGTGAGGGGGGGACAAAGGAGGTGTCGATGGCCCCTGGATATTATGCCTGGGGCCATAGATATGAGAAATAATGAGAGCCAATTGGGAGGGGGCAAGTCTTCCTCATCTAGAGAGGGCGTTGTAATACAACACACCTCTCCTAGAATTCCCCCTTTCTCTTGGCATGGTGGAAAAAATGCAGAGGTGGAGGGTAGAGGGCAGAGAGGTGGTTGGAAAGCGCTCGGGAAATCTTGAAAGAGCCGAGGCGTAGGTGAAATAGCCAAGGAAAATGTAGAGAAATCTCTTGTGAGGGCCGAGGGATAGAAGCAGGGTAATGAAAGGGTAAGGAGAAAATTCGCTAGAGAGAGCAATGGAGCAGACATAATTGCAGAGAGAAAAGGTGAGAAAATGCTCAAAGGACCCAAGGAGCATGAGAAAATGTAAAGGGGGAAATGATGAGTTCACCATGGAGAATACCCGCTTATTACTCCACGAATTGAAGGATGGGATAGCCATTAGAGCTGAGGTGATAGCCTCCCTAGGCCTAGTACGCCTAGTTTGGTTTGCACGAGGGGGCATTAACCCTGCAAGGCTGTACACACGCATTACCATTACTATCTGTTAGCAACATTTATTGTCTTGGGCACAAGAGTACCCAGGTCTGCGGGTTGCACGAGAGGCACCCAAGCACAACACGTAAAGCCCCATTTCAGGCTAAGAATCAAGTGAGCAAGCGAAATTATGTTGTCAACAACCCAGATCCATCCATAGGAGCAGATCAACGACCAGCGGGAAATTACGGTTAACAGAGTTGCACTGGGATTAGTGTGATGGGTAGCATCTCTATTACATGCAAGAAAGAATATTAGCTGTCCATCCAAAGGACACGTGGCACGAGATCTATTCACGTCGGCATTTCAGCATTTGGGAGTTCAAAGGGTGAGGGTTTCATGTCGTTCTACATCTCGAAACCCTGAACCCTGAAACGCCGATAAGCGCCTTTGAAACTAAGCCTATGGTCCTAACACCTAGTCATGTCCACCATCAGCATCCTCGCCAAGCATGCCACATCTTTCACCTCTCATCCCGTGAACCATTCGGTTGGTCCAGATGGGTCCTCGAGAAGACCTCCATGATCCCAAGAAGGCAGTTATTGAAGTTGCTGGAGGTGGTTAGACATCGTCTCCGCCATAAATGGAAAGTCCGACGAAGAACTAAAAGCTTGTCGATTCACCTACCGGACAGTCGGGAGTCTGATTGCCTCTGTCATAAGTGCACGATCGTCTAGAGTCTGCATGCACAGACTGCCAAAAGACATGCAGACACAATGTTTTAATTGCAGTGTCTCATTTTCGTTGTTGTGGTTTGTTTTGAGTATATGTAGGCATTTTCACCATTTTTGAAAGGCATCGATGGTAGAGCACAACTCCCGATTGTAAAGTTTTAACAAACTCTAGTTCTCTGGTTATGTATTGGTATGTAATATTTCTTGTTTAATGACAGACAATCTTCTCACTCCATCTGGTTTTCATCTCATACTGAGAGAGTTTGTGATCGACTGATTCGTGCGAATGGTTGCAATTATGTTATGATAAAGGATTTATTGTTGCATTGTTGTATTCTCTAGTTTTTTGCATTTGAATGTAAGAAGATCTTGTGTTTAGATGTTTTCCTCTATAGTTTGTTAGAGACCTGATGTTTATGACAGACCCTTGCATCTTTCTGATACAAGTCTTCCCCCTACTCACCCTTACTACAACTTACTATCTGAAGTTTGATTAAGACCTCACCTGCCCATGCCTACCTGGCCTAGTTTTGGAGTTAGAACCACACCATCTTGAGTTGGCTTCCAATCGATCACCCCATTAAACAAATCGTGACACATACTGATGGGCGTCGGGCTCTGCTCCTGCTGCAATCCAGGGGTGACTTCCGTCGCCAACATTTCTAGTGCCATTGTCGAGAACGAAGTTGAAAATCTTCCCTGGGATTGAACGACATCGAGCGTCTGATTCTGAAGGTGCATCAGACATCAGAACCATTGAATATTGCACTTGCACCTAGCGACTCCTCTGAGGTCATTCCACCTGGTAACTCCTCTGTTGCAGTGCCTCTAGCTACACCTGGTAGCTCTTGGGAGACACGAAGCTCAGTTCTGGTCTTTGATGGTGAACAAGGACTGGACACACTCATTCTGCATAGCATTCACCTGGCGACTCCACATTTAAAGACTCCACTGGAAGGGATTCTATTGATAGAAGGAAGTCCATGTCGAAGGGAAAGACCAGGTATCAGTTTATGATCTTACTGCATGAAGTTCTGTATTTCCTTGTCAGCTCATTCTTCTCTTTCCCTTCATTTATAGAGGATTTTTTCCTCTCCTTTGTACATTCTGATGTCCTTGAGCCTCCCCTTATCCACTCAGAAGAAGAAAGCATACCCTCTTCTTGTGTTGAAGATATTGATCTTGTGGCTTCACCTCTACCTATCCATGAAGATGAGATCTGTATCACGCCTCCTCTTGGAGTCGAGTGCCCTTTTAGTCCTGAGGGGGTTGAGGATAATTCATAGTCCTCCCAGACCTCATTACCCCCTGTTTTTCCTACTAAGCCTCCCCAGCCTCTTATTGAATCCCATGATCATCCCACTGCTTTTCAAATTTAAATCAGAAATAGGTTGTTTAAACCTCTGAGGATGCCACATCACCTTAACCCTTATCCTCATGATTTCTTCGAGTATCTTCCTCGATTTTCTAGGGAAGGTCATGTTACAGCTGAGACGCATATGGAGATCTTTGAGACCCTTATTGATCAATTTGAGATTCTTCATGAACATGTTGTCATGAGGATGTTCTCACACTCCCTGTCTAGAGATGTTGCAGTGTGGTTTAGGTGTCTGGAGGCTGGTTCTATTGGTTCCTGGACTAAACTATACCATACATTTTTAAAAGGTTGGGGTGAGAACAAGTCCCTTGATCAATAGTGGTATGAGTTTACTTCCTTGAGGAGAGGGGAAGATGAAGCCTTGGTTGTTTTCAACAGAAGATTTTTCAGTGTTTATCACAGCATGCCTGTAGAGATCAGACCAACAGAGATTGCTGCTATGGTGTACTATATCATGGCTCAGCATCTAGAGCTAGTCTTCCTCCTGAGAGAGAGGAAATCCTCATCATTGATACATCTATTTGAGGATGCTATAGAGGTTGAGGAAAACATCAGGGCTAGCAGGTGGACTCGTAAGCAAGCAGATTTGCATATACAGGAAGAAGAAGACTGGCAGTCTATTTCAGAATCTAAGCAAGGATATAGCAATTATGGATCAGATCTGGAATAAGAACCAAGAAATAGTCATTATGACCTAGATTTTGCTGCTCCTTTATTTGAATATCATCTTTCTGGAGTAAAAGCTGCAGTTGTAAAAGATCCATAGTGGTTTTCCCATGAGGGGGAGGGACATTCTTTTGTGAGTAGAGAGTTTTTTGCAGAAGAACATCCCGGTCTTTTGAAGCGGCCAGGATTCTATCATACTCCTCATGATCCTGTGGCCATATGCATGGAGTCCTACGTTTCAGATTTCTTGAAATGTTCTAATAACATTAGTCCACCAATACTCACAAGTGAGTATTTTGTTATGAAATATTTCCAAGACCACATTATAGAGCATGTTCCTTTATTAATTAAAAAAAGGCCATGGGTGGAAATCATCTCTACTAGGCTTGCCGGAATCACAGAGTAGCATAAAGAGGAAGGGATTAGTAGACAACTCATCTCCTATCCAGAGCTTGTTTTTGGGCAGGTGTCATCTGGCATTGGCCAGCCTGCATCTGTCCTCCACCCACTTGTGCACTCTGAAGACATCATTCCACAAGTGAACAACCACGGAGGATAAGAGATGTTTTCTGACCAACTAAACTCCCATGGCATTGGATATGATGACCCTATGGGGTCTTATATGGAGTTGTTCTTTCGAAAGGCTTTGGAGCCTATAAATTTATTCCCCTTCTCAACATTTGGGGGTATGGAAAGCATGGTTAACCTCATCTTCATCTGCCTATCATACCTCCCTAGAATTTTATGGAGCATCTACGGTAAAGAGAAGCGATGAATCACCAAGCAGTATGGGTGGCTATGGTGGAAATTTGCTTTCACCTAGCCCATTTATATACAGTTTTACTAGTTTAGGACTGTACATAAATAAGATCCCTTGAGCATGTATGTTTATTTCATTTTGCTTTTACTTTTACTTTTCGGCCTGTATTTTCGGCAAGGTGTTTCGAGCTTGACTCCATAGCCCAATAGCAGGCAACTGGAACTAAAAAATGAGTTATTAGAGCATCATAGGGACGAATCTATCCCCCATGGAGCCTAATGTTAGCAACATTTCTTGTCTTGGGTGCAAGAGTACCTAGGTTTGCGGGTTGCACGAGAGGCACCCAAGAACAACATGTAAAGCCCCATTTCAGGCTAAGAATCAAGTGAGGGAGTGAAATTATGTTGTCAACGGTCCAAATCCATCCATAGGAGCAGATCAACGACCGGCGGGAAATCACGGTTAGTGGAGTTTCGCCAGGATTAGCGCGATGGGTAGTGTCTATATTACATGGAAGAAAGGATATCAGTTGTCCATTCGAAGGACACGTGGCATGAGATCTATTCACGTCGACATTTTGGCATTCAGGAGTTCGAAGGGTGCAGGTTTCACGTCATTCTACATCTTGAAACCCTGAACCCCGAAATGTCGATAAGTGCCTTTGAATCTAAGCCTATGGTCCTAACACCCAATCATGTCCACCATCAGCATCCTCGCCAAGCATGCCACATCTTTCACCTCTCATCCTGTGAACCGTTCGGATGGTCCAGATGGCTCCTCGAGAAGACCTCCACGATCCCAAGAAGGTAGTTATTGAAGTTGTTGGAGGTGGTTAGACATCATCTCCACCATAAATGGAAAGTCCGGCGAAGGACTAAAAGCTTGTCGATTCACCTGTCGGACAATCAGAAGTCTGATTGCGTCTATCATAAGCACACAATCATCCAGAGTCTGCATGTGCAGACTGCCAAAAGACATGAAGACACAATGTTTTAATTACAGTGTCTTGTATTTGCTGCTGTGGTTTGTTTTGAGTATATGTAGGTGTTTTCGCCATTTTTGAAAGGCATCGATGGTAGAGCACATCTCCCGATTGTAAAGTTTTAACAGACTCTAGTTCTCTGGTTATGTATTGGTATGTAATATTTCTTGTTTAACGACAGACAATCTTCTCACTCCATCTGGTTTTCATCTCATACTGAGAGAGTTCATGATCGTCTGATTCGTGCAAATGGTTGCAATTATGTTATGATAAAGGATTTATTGTTGCATTGTTCTATTCTCTAGTTTTCTGCATTTGAATGTAAGAAGATCTTGCGTTTAGATGTTTTCCTCTACAGTCTATTAGATACCTAATGTTTATGACAGGACCTTGCATCTTTCTAATACAAGTCTTTCCCCTACTCACCCTTACTACAACTTACTGTCTGAAGTTTGATTAAGACCTCACCTGCCCACGCCTACCTGGCCTAGTTTTGGAGTTAGAACCACACCATATTGAGTTGGCTTCCAATCGATCACCCAATTAAACAAATCGTGACACAAACTGATGGGCGTTGGGCTATGCTCTTGCTGCAATCCAGGGGTGACTTCCATCTCCAACACTATCCATGGGGTGTGAACCATTCAGTAGTTATGAATGATGGGTTGGTAGCCAAGGTTAATAAATCCTCTGGCTGCTCCATTCCAACTATCGTCTGACGCTGACCAGGTGGCACCCTATCCGGGGGAGGGCAGTCCTATTGGGCCATCTCCATGCATTGGAGCCAGAGTGGCAAACTCGGAGAATGCCTTGTGTCGATGAAAATGACCTGCTGAGTAGATTCAACACCTGCATTGGCTAATATGTCTGCCACTTTGTTTGCACTTTGCCTTATGTGAGAGGTGGTGAGAGTTAGAGAGGGCCTGAGAAGTGCCTTGAGACTATTTAAGGGACCCAAGAGATGCCAGTTGGGGGTGATTTTTTCCATATCTTTTCCATTTATGATTTTGGTGGCCTGCTCAATGATGACTTTGGAGTCTCCTTCGATGATTAGGTGAGTGAGATTGTGGTCAAGAGCCATTTGGATTCCTTTTATGAGATCCCATATTTTCGTTGAATTATTGGTGTCATACCCCATATTTTCTGCGATGAGGAATTGAATTTGGCCTGTGTTGTTCCTGATGACCACTCGATATCTTGATATGTCTAGATTTCCCTTAGAGATGCCATCAAAATTGACTTTGTGAAAGTCATATGGGGGGGGGAGCCATGCAGAGTGGCTAGAGTACATTTCTATT
>JASDQU011249416.1:15239-25361 GCA_032191745.1 Picea mariana
ATGGCATACAAATTGGAGTTTCCCGCATATTCACGAGTACACCCAGTTTTCCATGTTTCATGCTTAAAGAAGGTTAAAATCATATTGGAGCCTGAAGCCATCACTGACACAAGAATTTGCCAGCTGAGGAATAGATCCATTTCAGAGTATCTCATTAAATGGAGGAAACTACCGGCTGAAGATTCCACTTGGGAAGATGAGTCTTTTATATAGAAGCATCCAAAGTTACTCAAACGTTGCGGACAACACTTGTCTCAAGGGGAGGGGCATGTTAAGCCCTAATATTGGCTCATTACCGCTTAATTGCGGCATATTATATTAGTAATGTTATTTTATTTATGTCGGCTTTAGGACATTAGTTGTAATTATACCTCCTAGTCTCCTATATATACCAAGGAGACATTTTCATTTTGAATCATCTTGTACTTGAACATTTAAGTGGGGTAAAAGGAGGTTGCCCCCTCAAAGAGGCTTATTATCTGAAATTATCTCTTTTTCAAGGCATTGAGTACATTTTCTGAGGATTTTCTATGCTATATTGATATTTGGTTCTTAACACAACTAGTTACAAAAGTGTTTTTAAAAGATAAGTGTTATCTATTTTTTAGTTATTTCACACGTTTAATTTATGTTCTTAACTCTATGTATGTGAATGGTTTAATTAATGT
This sequence comes from Picea mariana, assembly GCA_032191745.1. Taxonomy (NCBI): domain Eukaryota; kingdom Viridiplantae; phylum Streptophyta; class Pinopsida; order Pinales; family Pinaceae; genus Picea; species Picea mariana. The sequence goes on from JASDQU011249416.1 coordinate 15,908, forward strand.
TGTGAATAATTTTATTATCTACATTCGTGATCAATTAAAATGTTGTATATGCATTCAATTTTAGGTATCATAATCCAATTAAAAATGTGAATAAATCATAGTTGGTAATCTACAGGAAATGGGCCATCAAAAAAATTTCATTTTTATGTGTAGTTTTTGCAAGTAAAGCCCCTCGATTAGGTTGGGGGATGTTACACAAAGAAAATATCACAATGCCTTAATGTCACAACTCTCGATGCATATAATTCCCAAGGTAGGTACACAGATCCCAATGAAAATACATAAATCCCCATGCAAGTACACAAATATCAAGGTATATATGCAACTCTTGATGCAAGTGTATGGATCCCAATGCAATGTCATGGATCCTAATGCAAGTACACAGATCTTGAGGCATATATGCAACTCTCGATGTAAGTACACAGATCCCGATGCAAGGAACCTACTCACAGTAATAAGTGGTGCCTCGATATATGTCTCATTAGGTAGTGCATATCAAATGACATTCTCTAAGTATAAAGTAACAATATTTAAGTTTTATAATTTGCCTAAGTTTTACCATGGTAGGGACAACCTTAACCTTTATTACATGTGATGACTTTGAAGACCAAGAGGTATTTCTTAGGACACTAAGTTAGGAGTATGTGATGTGATGGATGTGATGTTTGCAGAAAATGGAAACTTAATAAATTGACCCTCATAGCCACATATTTTATGTATATGGATTCTCCAACTAGTATTCAAGAGCTAGGAGCCTTCATTTTACTCCACACGAGTGCCTTTGGGAGGGAGCGCTTAGCTTTGATTTACCATTCCTGGCATCTCTTTTGTTTAAAACCCATTTTTTCTTTCCTTTTTTCTTTATTTGTTGGTCCCTTTTCTTTAGATGTGCATTTCTAAGCATGGGACTAGGGGAAAATGGTATTTTAAGCAAGGTAGCACAAAACAAACTTTAAATTTTTCACTGTTTACTTTGGCTATGTTGTCGGTCAAATTGCACTTAATGGTAAAATCCCTAATCCATAAGGTACAACTCGAAGGGAAACTATTAGGAAGGTCATCACTATCACCTCAATAACCTATCTTCTTCTATTTAGGTTGGATTTCCTCCATCTCAAGCGAGGTATTCCTAGTAGGAATAATGAGACGAAGAAATGAGGCATAGGGTGAAGTTGAGAGTAGACTTAGTAAAATGGAGTTTTGGGGTTTTTTAGGGTTTTTAAATAAGTGATGGAAGGAAGTAGAGATCAATTCCAAATCCAACAAGGTAAATGGAGTCAAATTCCACAAAGAAAGAACCTTTTACACAACCATATGCTCTAAGAAAGATATGTTAATTAATCTCTAAGGAGTGAGAGCTCCAAAAATCTAACCATGAGTAGAAATGAGGAAGGGAATATCTATTATAGAGTGATGCTCAACTTCCTTTACAAAAAAATAATATTATCTCATGTGATATCCTCAAATATAGCCTAAGAAAATTAAAATACAAATTTCCTACAACTGCCTAATAAAAATACAATAAGCATGGAGTGGTCAAGACACATGTACAATGATCAAGGTGAGAATATCCCAATAGAAAAGGACCTCTCCACTAAAAATGGAAGAAAGTGGCACCAAGAAGCAACGTCCAACATCCAAAGGCTTCCCAATGGTGTGTCTTCGACAAAATCCTTAAATCATGCAAGTATATCAACTTAAGCCTCCTCCAAATGTGGATGTGTGGCCTTCAAGATTAAATGTTCCATAATTCATGGGTAAATTTCCTAGAAAGAGGAGGAGTCTCTATAAATCATCATCCAAAGTCACATGCAAGTTTAAAACATCTTCCTCAAAAGTGTAATACAAGCATCCTATCATCTTTTCAATGTGCCCACATGAGTGTTTAGAGTGAAGGAGGCTTCAAAAGTGATGAATGTAACCCTCAAAAGTGGACAACATCCTCTAAATAAACCCTAAGATGTCAAATGTGAAGTCAACCAAATGAAATCACCCTCCTTAAATCATGCCAACATTCTCTCCAAGTCAAGAGATGGTATAATAATCCCACACATGCCAAATGAAACCTCCATTAAAAATTCAAGGTGGACGTCCCATCAAATGATGTGACACATGCCTCAAAATGAGTGAATAAGGTTATCTTTTATAAATATATAATGTCGCATGGCATGAGAAGCTCTGGTTCATGAAGAACATCTCAAAATAACTTTGACCAATGCCTTGGGAATCATGAACTACCTCAATAAATGTGAACCGCATTGGGAAATGTGAATTGTACTGGGAAACATGATGATTCCAAAAATCCGAATGAAAATAATGGAATTTCAAACTCAAGGATGCCTCAGCCAATGTTCCACCAAGTTTCTAGGACGAGAGAGCATGGGAGAAGGGAGACGCATAGGGGGGATGTGTAGAAGCACCCCCAAATTTTAGGGAAATGGGGAACGAGGGGACGTCAGGGTCCCTAGCATAGGGTTCCCCATATCTAAAAATAAAAAATAAGAATAATTATGATAAAATATCTAAAATAACAATTCATCCCATGCAAATTCATCATTGTGCAATGTAAATACAAAATAGTAAACAATAAAATAGTATTAAACTCAAATTTGTAAATGATATAAATATGATTCAAATTAAAATTTAGTAATGAAATACATTGATTTATAAATTATAAATGAAACAAAAATAGTAAAATATTGATACAATGATCTAAATTCATCATTCATCATTCTAGAATTTAATTAGTACTAAGTAAAATAGTAGATAATAAATTCTGAAATAGTAAATTGAAATTATTCAAACTCAAAAATAGTAAAGAGTGACGAGTCAAATACTTAGTATGAGGTCATTAGTATGTAGAGTCAAGGCTCAAAACTGAAAATTAACAATGGAAAATGAGCATTGAAAATAAAATGAGCATCAAGGAGTCAATCTCATTGACTAGTCCTCTAAATTCATCTGTTGCATAAAGTCATCAAGACCATCAATGGGAATGCCATTGTTTGAGTTAGAGTCACTCTCATAAGTAGCCAATGTAACACCAACCAAACCATGTTGTATCTCATATATTCCATCCTCCTCATCTATCCGTGCACCATCCTCTGGATCTACATCCCATTGTGTCATCGGTCCCCTCCAATACTTTGGTTCCTTCCTATGCACAAGACATGGGGAACTGTACATTGCAACTAGATTCTATGATCTCCTATAGGAAATTATATTTCTCTTGATAAAATGGATGAAGCTATATGTAGAAGTGTTATCAGAACTGGACTGTTCATCGAACTAGTCAACTCTAAAAATGTGAACCAAATTGGAACAGTGAAAAGAATGGACCAAAAAAATGATTGACCAATAAATATATAAAATATTTAAACTTTGAAAAAATATATATATTAATGTGCATACATATGATTCCAAACCATTATGCACAAATATGCAATCATGTATATAGCAAAGGTGCATATAACCAAAATAGCATCGAGTGCAATCTATCTCTGAACCAAAATACATCAACAAAGAGGCTCTAAATGTCCTCTAGAGTCCAAAAAAAATCATGCTACACCAAATAACTACATATCATCAAAATTGTTTCCTATATTATGATCCTCGTCATCAATGTCACCCTCTAAGCGTTAAAATAAGATAAAAAAGCTTAACATTCCTAATAATTTATTTTACTTGAGTGAAGGGTACATTTTTACTAGGTTTGTGACATAAGAGTTGAACAATCAATGCCACGAACATTGAGGTACATAGAGGGATTGGTTCGCTTGATTAAATTCCAGTTCCATATCCTCATACATCAAATAATATAGTGGAAATGTTGCAATCATTCCAATCTTGAAATCTTGAAAACCGTTAAGTTTGTTGAATTGTGAATGGGACCTAAAATTCTACTTTCTCCATATGAAGTCCAATGAGGTTGGAACCATGCTCAAACATCCTAAAAAAATTAATGGTTGTTATGGGACTTATCGGTAAATGCGAACATAAACAAATCTCCCTAGATCCACCTAGATATAGAACAAAACAAAAAAGAATATGACGCTTTCCCTAATCTCTGATCATTGAGTTTACTATTTAACAAGAGGGAGAGGCAACATACAGTTTTAAATATCACTTCCTCTTGTCATTGTTGTCCTAGCTCCACTTCAGTGCTCCTATGATATTGAATCTCCAAGGGAACACAAGCCAACCAAAGTGAAAGTAATATAATATACTCAACGAGAGCCTATGTATGTGATCAAGGAATCATACAATAAAACAAAGCAAGCTTTATGGGAAAGAAACATATCACTATTATTATATTAAAGTGAAAGTGGAGTTTACAACCAAAGCCTTGATGTTGCAAGGTTCCCTTCCAATGACCCTTTTCTCCAACACACACACTTTCTCCAATATTGAATGAAGAAGATCCACAATGACTTGATGAACTGAAATGAGGATCTCAAGAACGATCCAATGCAGAACTCTCCATACAATCTTAGCCTTTCATTAACCTTAACTGACCTTAAAATCATCCTTATCCTTTTCCATGAGAAATACCTCTTTATATAATGTGAGGGAGATATGGTTGAAGAGATTAGGATGATCCCACCAAATCAGAGAAGCAAGTAATATCCCAACCATATGGATGTCGCCTCACCTTCTAGAAGATTCCCTTCTAGAACTTTCGTGAAACTTGATATTTTCTTATTCTATTGACATCGTCCCACCCTAGCTGTAGAGAAGCTTGCGAATACGTCGCATCCTATCCTTAGAGTAGAGGGCGACGATCAGGCATCCTCGCACCCTGCATATAGTGCAGCCTGTGATGACCTTCCTTAATAGGGTTTTTGAGAAGAAAAAGTAAGTCACTTTCCTCATGAAAAAAGGATCTTTTTGGGAACATGAACAAATGTTGTCAATGGATCACTGGGATGAACAAAATAATGTGTAACAGAATTCCCCCCAAAATATGAGGTTGGAACTCATGACAACCGAAATACTTTGTAAAATGTGTGTGTCAGAAACAAGGAGTCCATCGATCAGGAACCTACAAACAGTCAAGCATCAACATAATAATATATCATTGCCCGAGGTAGGCATTCCCATACTCAGATTACAAAATGTCAAATGAGTCATGGCCACTAAACATACACCATGGATCCATGCCAACGTGAATCGGCATAGCCACCAGGAATACACTGTGGATATATGCTCTAAAATGACTCAGATTCGGACATAGCCACGAGACATACAAAGTGGATCTATGTGTCAATACAAATCATGAATACTCCATGGCAACCTAGACCAAAATTGGATGATCCAGGGTCTTCAATTCCATAGTCCTTTAGTATGAATGTAACCATGTGATTACAGGTGTTGAAGTCGAACATGGTAGAAAACACTTGATTACTGGTCAATGATGAGAACCGTTAACAAGTGCGAGGGAAATAACCATTGATGTCAATGACTCCCAAGGTACCCTAGTACAATCCAATGAATGTGAATAAATGAGTTGAAGTCTAACATTTGATGGAATCTCCCAATCAGGGGTCAATGATGTGAACCCAATGTTGAAAGCGAAGAGACCTATCATTGAGGCATGTAGACTCTAAGGTACTGGATGATTTGTAAGTCTTGTTCCTAGATAATGAGCTGAAGTCATTAGGAAAAGACTCGTCATAGAAGGGTATTGATGTATCCCCCTTCAATGGCACAAAATAAGTAACAGATTTGAGGTAGATCAGAGCGTCAAGTGATTTGAAACTAACATAGGGAAGGCTGACATGGTAGAAAAATTATAACTGCAGATGGCCGACTCAATATGAGGCTTATTGAGGTTGGACTTCTCTTGGACATATGAGTGACATGACAATGGTCTTGGCAACATTGACTCAAGGAGGACCCAATACATGGACATGAAGATGGTCAAATGAGAGGCAAATGGATTTCCCAACTCGGATTCAAAGATGAAGGGGTTGTCATGTTCAAGAGCGACTATTACTGCCACTAACACGGGTACAGAGACACATTTATTTCTCAATTTTCCCCCACCATTTTTGGTAGGTACCTCTTTATTTTTACGCAAGCTTGAGGAGGATAGTGTATGATTGTTGATGTAAGCTCATCCTTCGGATGAGTCCCTCGGAGTATGTTTAAAGAACCCTAAGAAGGAGTGGTTCAGTCCCATGTGGGTCTTTCGATGTTTGTTTAACGATCCCAAAGAGAGAAAACTTAGGTTTTTTCATGTTTAGAGAGTCTGAAAAACACTTAAAGAGAAATCCAACAGTGCCTTTTTCATAAATTAATCTGACGAGACCTAAAAAGTGATAACCTACCACTCATCAAATGTTTTATTAAAATACTTTTACGAACATGAAAAGAACAAGGTTGCTCGACAATCTTTTCGTTTTTACGGAGCATGAAAATAGATTAAAGGATACTCCATATGTTTCATTTTTCATGTTACCATTGCGAGTCTAAAAAAATGATAAAATTATACTTGGTTATATTCTCATTGATTTACAAGCACGAGAAAGAATAAAAACTAAGCTCAGAGTTTTTCCTGAAAAACCCTAAAAGAATTTGTACATATACATAAAAACAGACCAAAAACATATCCTTATTCCAATGTTTTCACTCCTAGACCTTTCATCTACAAAAAATCAACACTTGCAATGTTGTTAGAACTTTAGGGTTTAGGTGAAATAAATAAAATAATAAAAAATAAAAATGGGTAAAAACTTCATTTTACTATTCCATTGTTATTTCACCCAAACTTTGTTCCAAAACCCCTTATTTACCTCAAATTTCTACTACGGATTGCGGAAGGAATGGTTGATCATTCGATGAACAGTCTCCGTAAAAAAAGTAATTTTCATCTCTTTCAACTTTTCATGGATCAAAATTTGTTTTTTGTTGGTTAAAAATGGATTTTTGAGTTTAGTTTTCAAGGGTACCTTTGTTCAGAGTTCATCGCAAGCACCCTATATTGTGCCCTGTGACGACCCAAGGTTGTCACAAGTGACCTTAAAGCTAGCCTGCGACGACTCCACACTGTGCGGACACCCAAGCCTGCGACATGCACAATGCAAAAAGTCTTTTGAGATGTATTTTTTAGTAAAAAGTTTCCAAGGAAGAGATGAAGATGCTAATCTCTCTTTAGTGTTCCATTTCAAGTTTTCCACAGTAGAAATGTTGGAATAGCGAGAGAGAGAGCACGAGGAGGAAGACTACATTTCTAGGAATGACCCGATAATGTTAAATGTCCTCTAGCAGTGTGGACTGTTAAAATTATTTAAAATCCAGGGCATGAGGGCCCAGCTGAGGTTACTCGAATACTTAGTTCACATGTGAGATGTGAACGAATAGGCGTTCCATGTGGGAGCTCATATTCTTACAATAGATATCAAGGATATCTACTTCTTGATTGGTCTATCTTGTCGTGGGTCCTGATTCATGCTTACAGGTAGTAGGGGACGTGGTGAGCCTATGAGCCACTATATCAGTGCACATTGCATTCCCGGTACTCAAAATCATAGCGTCAAAGTTGTTATTAGAGATTTATGTGACTTGTCTCTATGTACCATCCTCTACACCATCACACGCATGGCAGGGAGCGCAACTCCCCCTATGGCTCTTCAGATCTATTTACAGTATGCGCTAGAATGTATGGAGCCCCGATTTTTCAACTGGTGTGACAGGGTTCTCAGAAGCATGAAAAAACAATTAACTAAGTGCAGGAATGGTGAACTAAACAATTTGAATACGATTCGATTTTGGTGTCCTTCCTCGAGAGGGTCCCATATTTACATTTGCAAGTAGAGTGGGGTATACCTTCCCCAAAGGATCCAAGAATGAAGAGGTGGGTCAACCTCATGTCACGGCATGTGATTAGTCCTATCATCAGGTATAATGATGTTTTATTGATTGGTTGAGGACCCAGATGCTTATGGTTGACCACTATGCATATGTCGGTTTAGATTTCCGGGGTGATCCGGACTTGGTTGTTCCTGAGGGTTCTCAATGGGGAAACATAGGTAAGATGGACATTTTTCTTTTATGATTTTTTTGTGATTTTTAATATAAATGTTTTTTATGTTCTTTATTCATTGACTAATCAAATGCTCTTTGATGATGCATATGTGGGACCTTATCGATCTCCAGGTTCATCCCCCATCCAGAGGTGAGGTGGCGCAAATGATCGCGACCCTCACGGTCCAACCCGCGCTCACCAGGACCTTCTTTCTCACAGGCCCGAAGAGTTAAATAACTCTTCCAACTCCTCTCGGGATTCCCCTACCCACAGTAACACTTCGGCGATCTCCCCTTCACTTCTCGGGAAATCGGGTTTCGCGAGTTCGCGAAACATGCATGCATGATTCTTATGCAGTACAAAACCCTGAACCCCGATGGGTCAACGGGTCAACACTTCTGCTCGTCGGGGATTTTCCCTATCGGGATATCGCCACTCGCGATGTCAATAGCTTGACTCTCCAAACCCCGAGTACCGATGTGTCGATTTCCCGATATGGCACCACCTGTACTCCACTAGCATCCCCGGGTCCCACACAGCCACGTCACTTTGGGATTTCATGGATCGCAAATCCACGATGCCAGTGTTTCTTGAGGTTGAAAACCCCGAACGCCTAATCCCGACCTTCCAGGATCGCGTGCCACCTGTCCTGTGGAGATCAATGGCTCCGAATAACTTAGGAAATCGCGTCTCATGATTTCAACGAGTCTGCACCTTACCTCGTCAATCGTCGAATGCCAAACCCCGATGGAATTTGATCCTTCCTACGTCTATGGATTAACTCCTGTGTAGCTTCTCCATGATCCAACGATCCTCGGGATTTCGCGATTTCTTCTCTGCGAACTTTGACCCTTGATTCTCCTTCTTGGAGATTTCTCCCACTTGGAAGATTCTCCCGCTCAAGCCTCTTTTGGATCAATTCTGCCGTATCCACAAAGGAACTATTCCTCCTAAGCTATGTCAACTCGGACTCCCTTAGAGACTTTGCTCACGATTTTCGCACTTGACCTTCAACACTCTCAAAGTGTTGAATCCTTCCAGACTTTGCGCACTCGCCTGCACTTCCCCTGCATGACTCTATCGACCCAATTCAACTTTTGGGTGAATGAGAATGAGAGTTTAACCACTGACCCTCATCAATGCACTCTATGCAGATGAATTCGACTGCACTCTATGCAGGAATCTCCTGGCTCAAACAGAGAAACAATTGAAACTCATTCTCTCATCCTCTCAGACTTCACATTTACCATGAAATCAGACTTCCAGCCTGCGCACGTCTTGCACGCTCCAGTGTCAAATCCTGCACTCTTGAGGACTTAGAACAAAAGTAATCCCTTCCTGAACCCTGCGATCACGCACTCCTTGCGGACAAATTCCACTGCACTCTATGCAGGAATCTCTTGGTTCAGAAATAGAGAAACAATTGAA
>JASDQU011249417.1:0-15245 GCA_032191745.1 Picea mariana
AAGTTTATTTACTACAACACTAAGCTGCTTTTGGAATTGAGCATATATAGTGCGTGGTTATCTTTGAAATAAAAGACTTCCCTGGGTTGATAATTTATGTTTCACTTAGTTGTTTAAAATTAATTAAGCAATTATAGTGACCAACAGTACTTTGACAAACCATCCTTATCGGACCTTCGAGATCTGTCCAGGGATGATAAATCCCCTAGGATATAAAATCCTAATAGAGCTACCCGTTGTTGGTCAGGATACAATAGTATCATCAACATGACTCCCCCTTTCGAGGGAGGTCCTTTCGAACAACACCAAGCTTGTCTCGGAAGTACTCAAACTTCACATGAGACAGAGGCTTGGTCAACACATATGGAACCTTCTAATATGTTCCAACATATTGGAGCATTACATCTCCCCTATGCACCATATCACGAATGTAGAGATACCATATCTCTATGTGCTTTGACTTATAATGGAACACTGGGTTCTCCATCATATTTATACAACTCTGGTTATCACATAAAATCATGGTGGCTTCCATCTCTAGATTGAGCATACCTGTCATCAACTTCGAAGCCATATAGCTTCACAACTGAAAGAACATGCTGCAATGTACTTCACGTCTTCCGTGCTAAGAGAAATAATGGATTGCTTCGGCCTGCTTTTCCATGAAGTCATGGCTGACCCTAAACTGAAACAACATCATGAAGTTCTCTTCTTGTCTAAATCACTTTCAACCCAATCTGAATCAGTATAACCATACATTCTGAAGTCATGATCTCTAGTATAACAAAGACCATAATCCAACGTACCCTTAAGGTATCTCATCACAAAATTTTCAACTACAAGGTGAACATGTCTGGGCTCCACCAGATACTGAATCAAGGTGTTCACAGTAAATAATATATCTAGCTTGGTATTCACCAGATACATCAAAGATCCAATAATCTATCTATATAAAGTAGCATAAACCAACTCTGAAGAAGTATCAACCAAGAGCTTCAAATTTGTTTCTATGGGTGTGTTCATGGCTTTACATTCCAACATGGAAAATATCTTCAGTATTTCAACTGCATACTTCCCTTGGTTAAGGAAGATCTTCTCTTGGCTCTGCCAAACTTCAACACCTAATAAATAATGCATCGGTCTCTCATCTCAAACTCTGCAACGAGCTTCTTCTTGCATTATGTGATGAGATTTACTTCTCTTGTTAATAATAATTCATCCACATATAGTAGCAATATAAATGGATCATCATTTATAACCTTGAAGTAAAGGTTAGGATCAAGTTTGATTTTGGTAAATCCCAAGCTCATCAATAAACTATCAATTCTTCCATACCGAGATCTAGGAGCTTGCTTCAACCCATACAGATATTTTTTCAACCTGCAGACATGAGTTTTTCTATCTTCAACTTCAAACCCTCGTGGTTGTTCTATTTACACTTCTTCTTCAATAACACCATTTAAGAAAGTTCTTTTCACATCCATCTGGTGTAAATTCCACTTCATTTTGTCTGCAAGAGCTATGTTGGTTATGATGGAAGTGTATCTGGCTACAGGAGCAATTTTTTATTCATAGTCAATACCTTCCTTATGGGAAAATCCATGAACCACAAATCTTGCCTTTTGTTTTTCAATGCTTCTGTTTGCTGCATGTTTTATTTTGTATATCCACTTGGATGATACCACATCTTTGTCCTTTGGTCTAGGAACTACTTCCCATACATCATACCTTATAATGGACTAATATTCTTCTGTCATAGAGTCCATCCCTTCTTTCTTCTGAACAAATTCTTCAAAGCAAGTAGGTTACTTTTCTACAAGATCACACATCAAGGCCATATATTCGGAGAATGGCTTAGGTTTCTTGCTTTATCTCATGGTTCCTTATGGGGCACCATACTTCTCTGCATCTTGAATAAGTTCTCTTTCCAAAGATGGCTTTCTCTTGTGAGAGATCGTCATATGGGGAGGTTCTTAAGATTTTATCATATCATGATCTTTTGGAATCTCATCATCAGGGGTAACTATAAATTCCTTCACGAGTTCTGCAACTCTAGGAGCGACATGTTCTTCTTCATATACTTCTTCAAACTAGAATTTCCTTGATCTTTTGAGTGTTGTATCTTCATAAAATGTTACATCTCTATTGATCTCAATATGATGGTAACCTAGTATGTAAATTTTGAAGGCTTTAGAGTATCCAAAAAATATTCCCTTCTTTCCTTAAGAATCCAACTTAGTTCTCTTTTCTTTTGGAATGTGTACAAATACTGGACAACCAAATATTTTGAGATGGCTTACTTCTGGTTTCTTTCCGATGAACATTTCTTCGGGAGTTTTGAATCCAAGTGCACCATGGTATATTCTTTTGGACATATATTGTTGTTCTTGCTACTTCAACCCATAATTGCATTGGAAGATCTTGATCAAGAATCATAGTCTTTACTGCTTAGATATTCCTTCTATTCTTTCTTTCTACTACACCATTTTGTTGAGGATTACGGGGAGTAATCATCAATAAAGGATACATAGTATACATACCCGCTTAGAGAGGTTGATGGAATTGGACAACATACATCTGAGTGGACAAGTTCCAAGATTCCTTCTACTTTATTGTCTCTCTTTTTGTAGTTGATGTGAGCTAGTCTTCTATGCCAAATTTCACAAGGAATTTCAATAGAGTGAGTCAAGGCTACATCCGAATGACGTTTTAACTTGTACAAACCACCTTCTTCTGTCCCAATTACAAATTCATCTTCTATAGTTTTTCCTTTAGGCCACATAAGAACTTCACCATCTGTGAATGCAACCCTAAAACATTTATTATCTAGGGTTTAAATAGAAAGTGAGCTTGTTGTCAAACCTGGTACATAGAGTACATCCTTCATTCTCATTGGAGTTCCTGAATCAAGTTTGTAGGTGGATTCTCCCATTCCTTTGATAGGGTACTGATAATCATATCCAAGTGAAACTTTCTGGGGGAAGTCCTTTTCTGTAAGGCTAGAGATAATGTCTTTCTGACATGTCATGTGCTTAGAGGCATCACTATATATGAGCCAAGTATCCTCTCCGAGTGTCACAGATCTTGAGAGGGAGGAAAAAAAAACATAATCTGCAATCTCTTCTTTAGTTAACTTCTTGGGTGACTCATCATATTCAGTTGCATGGGCATGATGTCTTTTTTTATTTATCCTCTTGTATTATTCTCTTATGGTAGGATAGTTCTTAGAAATATGTCCCATATTATCACAATGATAACATTGATAGGAGGAGAAATATTTTCCCTTTCTTTGACCCTTATGATATTTCTGGAATTTGTTTGAAGAGTGAGATTATTTATGAAAGTGGGTCTCCTTTTGAAAATGATACTTATTATTTCTACCCTTAGCATGATAAACTAGGGCTTGATCTTCATATCTTAATAGGATGGCCACTCTTTCTTCTTCTTGAACACGTTCTTCCCATAAACTGTCAGATTGGAGTTTCTCTTTTCTTGCACAAATAGTTTGGATGAAGACATTCCAAGGTCTTGTGAGACCATTAAGAGTTGTCATTATGAGTTCATATTCATCTAAGTTGTCTCCAATTGCCTCTAAATGTTCCTTGAATTGAAAAACCCTAGAGAAGTAGTTTTGAATTGTTTCTCCTTTTTGCATCTTTGTATTCTTGAGTTGGGTTTTCAAGTTCAACTTCTGATTAATGTTCTTTCTTTCATACATTCTGGTTAGGAAATCAAACATATCTTTTGGAGTATTTGTAGAAGACACTTGAAGGATCAACTGGTCTTTAATAGAGTCTGCAATTATATGTTTAGCCTTAATCATACCCTTCTTGTACTTCTCTTTGGTTGCATCTTCTTCGAGTTCTGATACATTTTCTTTTATGAATTTTGCAAGGTCATTCTCTTCAAGAATGAGTCCAATTCTATACTTCCAGGCATGGGAATTTTCCACACCTTTTAGCTTGTCAACAAGCTTGGTGCTTGCAGACATCTTGACATGGAGCTAAGAAAATGACAAGAAAATAAAAGTGCTCAAAAATTGAAAATGAGCTTACCAGGAGATGCACTGGGCTGAGGCGAGTTTGTTGGAGCTGACTGTTTTAGAAAATTTCAAGTTTTACCCTTTGAAACTTGACCTGTGCAATTCTAGACTGGTACTTCTGGTACTAGTTCTGGTTCCCTAGTTTTCTGGTACCATTCAAAACTAGGGTTTGACTTTTTGGAGAATCTGTCCACTGAAAAAGTTCGCTCAAGCTGCCAAAAGATGCGCTAGGGTAGGGAACACTTCCCAAGATAGTTTTTGGATAAAAAATTCCTCTTCAGTAAAAAGACCTAATTTTCTTATACGGTAATAGTGACGTTTTTAGATACCTAGTGAAAGATGCTCTATTCATTCAATCTCTGATACCATGTTAATTTTTTACTGTTGTTATTAGGTTATTTCCAAATCACATGAGCATTGAATGCATTTCCAAAACAACAACATAAATATGATCACTGAAAGAAACACAATCACAAGGTACACAACATTTTATCTTGGGAAACCATCATGGGGGAGAAAACCCAACAAAAAACTTCCTCAATAATATATTGCCAATACAATTCCAAGACTAAGACCAAAACACCAAGAATAAACCAAGACTGAGCATGCTCCTCTCTTCTCCTTCCTCCTGCAACTACAACTGCCTTCAAGATATGCACACTAGATGAGTGAGAGTGAGTGTGTATAAGTGAGGCACCATCCTCACTTATAAATACTAGTTTAAGAGGCTTTGGGATTATGTATCTTCACTTGGTGGGGACGACCTCTCCTAGAAGTGGTTAAAACCACTTTATTATTACTAGGGGCCAACTTTACAAATACCACTACAAAAATACAGTTTGACCAATCCACAGAAGGGGATTCGATCTTATACAAGACCTGACATGATCAATCCACAAAGGGGGATTTGATCTATAAGATAATAAATCAAATTTAATTAGAATATTATTAGAAGTTACAATATTTCAACATTGCCTCCACAAAGAAAAAACTCCACAAATTTTAATTGTGGAGGTTTGGATTTGTAGTTTTTCAATTAAATTGTTTTTCTTCTGGCCTCCCACTCACGTAGAAAGCCATACGAGTTGACCTGCTTTTGTTTCTCATGCTCCTGTGCTTGTCGTCATCTTATTTGATTCACATAGAATTATTTTTAGGCACATATATATAGATAAAACAAATTGAAATTATAAAACACACACATATATAACCATTTTGTGTTTTATTTTTGTAAAAAAAAGTGGTAAAGTAATTGGTGTGCCTTTAAAAATAATACGCACCGTGCATGGTGTGATTTTTCATGGTGATCTACATTATTTGGTGCATCAGGGCTACATTCTTCATCAAACACATCAATATGCACCATTAAGGTGTACTAGTAAGTTTGATGATCCATGTTTGCAATTTTCACGATGCTCCATGTTGTATGGCACATCAGTGCGACATTAATAATTAAATGCAAATGTATTTTAATTATTATATGCTTGATGCATTTAAGTTGTTAGAATGCACCGGTGAGCTTTTAGCAAAGATGGTGCCTCTTCTAAGACAAAGGCATCGGTAATGCACTACCCCATTCCGATGCACAATGCTTAGTGTTTAGCGGTGTGTTGTGTAATTTTATATGCATCGCTAGTAGTGTTTTCTATTAATTCATAGGATGCACTGTGTGTGGTGCTTCATGTAAATTCAAAAGATGCATCACATTCGGGGCGAGTTGAATGCATGAAGCACACAGTGTACAACTTTTTTTTAAATGAAAAAAAATGCCAAATTTAAGGCCAATTTTAAATTTTAATCTGATGAAAATTAAAATATAGAGTTAACAAACAATTTTCCCGGTCTCTTGTTGCCTAAGGAGACATGGTTGGCTTGTAGAGGAAAAATGAAAATTTCAACTTTTTTCCAAAATTGGAAAATGTATAGAATCTACATGGGCATTGAAGAAGCAACACTATAGAGCACTGCAAACGTGGCAGTCGTAGAAGGAAGGTGAACACCAATGCTTGTGTCAAAAGTTGGAAGCATACAAGGAAATGTGATAATAAAATTTGGTTTGGTATTTTTTTTACCATTTTGTAGTGCGCTCGACAGTAAGACGCACTAGAGTGTTCTTTGTACATGAACGCACCGATATGCTTGTTTTATTTTACCCTAAAGAGATGCGTCATATAGAGGGATGTGTGCCATATAGAGGGACACACCAGTGTATTCAATTATTACTAATATACTGTATGTATTTTTGGGTATAAATTAAAAAAATAGAGGCTATAGTACTCTTAAGTGCCCTGTTATTATTTTATAGTGTGCCACTATTGTAGACGCACTGGGGATGTAGGGGTTTTTAAGTGCACCATGGAAGTTTAATGGTTTTTTAATTGATTTTTTATTATTGTATAACCAATTGTTCTAACATGATCTAGTGCATTCTTTATATGCATACTAGTTTTCTTAGGTTATCGAGGATCGCCATTATGCATTTTATTTTTTATAAAATAAAAAAATAATATTTTATCTTTTTATATTAATAATGGTTATTGGTGATCTTTATTTGTTAAGCATTGGGGCATTATGTTTGTAAGTGCACTAGTGTGTGATGACGATTGAGGTGCATTGGTGTTTAAAAACTTTTCAAAAACCTCCAACTACCTGCCTCCATTAAAAACCTTTGTTATAAACAAATAAGGGATAAATTTTTCTAGGAGGTTTCGTAAAAACTTTCACTACAAGGTGTTCTCCTTGTATTGGGTGTGTCTCGTGCAAAAACTATAGTGGAAAATCTCCTCGAGGAACACAAATAATGTTGAACTTGTACATAATTTTATCCTTCAACAAGCAGTCAAGGAAATCTTGATATGGTAGGATCAACACAAACTTCTATAGTATTGTATAAACACAATCAAATTCTAGAGACTACATGTAAGCGTCCTTAAAAGCATTGAATCCAAACTACTAAATTATGCGAGTATTTTTATTCTCGTTGCTAATGGTCATGATAGGAAATCTACCACTCTCTTTGTGCTTCCTTTTATTACTCGATAATGATTATGTAAAAACATTAAATAGTCCATCCACATTCTTCAGGTGGCATCCTTCTTTTAAATTAGAACAATAACACATCTACAAGGTGATAATCTAGGTCAAATGTATTTTGTATCCTATACATGTGTTTCTTCTCCAAAAATTCCCTTGATCATGACTTTTTCCAATGATGAAGTCCTAATATGCAACTCATCATTTTTCATAACAACTCTATATTGAAATTTAATGGAGCATTCAATGACAGAGTTTGGAGGTGTAAGTGCAACCCTACCCAACATAGCTAGATGTGAGGGTGTTACCTGCTAAAGCATATATACATTATTTTCTTCAAATTCAAGAAATAACTCAATAATAGGTAAGTAATATAGTAGATCAACCATGAAAACTTAATTAGATCGTGCATCAATGAAATAAAATTGTAAGCAATTGAACATTGAGAACCTACAATCCTTCACCTTGTCGATGACCAACACTAGTCCAAACTAGTACTCCACAAGCCAAATGTCAACAACGGGGAAAACAACCTAAGGGTGAATTTTCCACCTGACCAATCTAACCACATGAACTAGGTGTTTCCCCCCGAGAAGGGCTTAAGATTAATTAGGTGTAGGATAGGAACATTTAGTACCCAACAAGGCAACTCACACAACCCAACATATTAAATCAAGGATCAATCATCCAAATCATGGTGGAGAGACTCTAGACTTACAACATCCCTGTAGCTTGAGGTATTATAGTGTACAAGAAAACCCACTTAAGCCCCCAGTGTATACCCCTAGTTGGTTAGACACCATACTTAGTAGTGGAGTTTCTCTTCAATGACTTCACTAACCATTATAGCCCCTGATGACATACCCTTGGTTGGTTAGGTACCATACTCAGTGTAAGAATGTGTTTAATGTTTATCTAGTAGCCATTTATCATTATACAACCTATCATTCTGATAAGGTATTTTGTATACACAATGAGGCTTAATTATACTATTGGGAATATTATTCTTCATTAACTCACTAATTTATTAAGTGATTTTATCCCACATTCATCATGGGATATGACTCTTCTATCCCTCTAACCTATATAATAGAGGTCAAGGAGGCTCAATTGTAATGTGTGTGTATGTTTCTTGAAAGTTGTATGGATCCCATATGAACTCCATACTTGAGTGTGCTCTATATGCTATAATTGAGAGAGTTATGGAGAATAGAAGGCTTGCTTCCGTGGATGTTTCCCCACCTTGGGGTTTTACCATGTAAATATCTTGTCTCCTATCTCTTTTATTTGATCTATTTTTGTTGATTTGATGCTTTCCATGGGAGTTTAGATAATTTATATATTTGGTTATATGTTTATGCATATGCTCTTGGTATTTCACTCAACAATGGTATCCCAAGGGCCCAAAGAAATCAACTTCCAGGCACAAATGATAATTAATACCCCCAATTGGTTAGGTACACTCTCAGTCTCATCTACCTAGATAGACTAAGTTGGAGCAGTTATTAGACTACTCCCTCAAATTCTCTTTCCCTTGGACACAATTTGCATAACTTTAAACTAATATCCATCTAGGTTATTCCCATCATTTGACCTAGTTGAGTGTGGATCCTACACTACTACAATATGGGGTTTTATCCTTGCCATTAACATAATATCCTATTGCTTTTTTTTTAGAAAAAAAAAAATTATGTTTCAACGATGCAGAACATGACACTAAAGGGGACATTATGATTTGCATCAAATTTACTTCAATGTTGCATCAACGTTGCATTGCATTTTTTGGCATGTGATATAAAAGTGTCATATTAGTGATGAAGAATACAATGAAAAATATTTCCTACATCATGTTAGCATCATGTTGTGTTGCATATCATAGAAAAAGACACTTATAAAGTCACCTTTGCATCAATTTTGCATCAAAATCATGTTTTTCATGTCATTTTAGCGTCAATAAGAGTGCAAGTATTTCTAATGGGGTGTCATTATTACACTGTATCAATATTGTGGTAGCATTGAATTATCAAACTTTGTATTCATTCTGTGTCAAATTCATGTATTATCAAAATCATTTTACATCATTCTTGCATCATGTTAGTGTTACATATGCATCATTAATTTTCATTTGTGTATCATATTAGTGTCATATTACAAATTTTCAATTAATCATCTCAAAATCAAATATTTTTTTATAAGATATTGCTTTTTATATTTTTATTATTGCATTTTGATATAATTATTGCATTAATGTGTTATCGAACGGATTACACCTTTCTTATTTGTAACAATATAAATCATATCCGAAAGCGGTTGGATCCAATGGTGAAAAGTGATGAGTTTTTCACCGTTGGGCAAGGTTCAATTCCCGTGAGGGCCTAACCTGGAGCCATGGGGGCACCTTGAGTTAGTGGTCGAACGTGTGGTTGCACCCAGAGATATTATATTAAATAATATCGTGACCAGTGCACACATAATTAGATCAAATCCCACTCCCATGTCCTCCAAATTTAAAACTCTAGGTTGGTTGTCGCAGTTAACCACCTAAAAACTAACATTAACATAAATAGGTTGCACTAGATAAAACATTGTGGCTCTGCAACCATAGGTCGTCACTCAGCCCTCGGCCCCTATGGCCTCTGCGGTTCCGGATCTGGATCATCCCCCAGATTTTCTCGATGAGGTCATAGCCTTCAAGGCTCTAGTGGGCTCGCTCTGTCCCCCCCCGTCGTGATCCAACTACTCCTAGTTTGTAGCGAAATTGGATCAAATCCCAAAAGTTTTAATCCCCAGCACCTCTGCGAGGAGAAAATCTCTCTCTTTCACCTCCAGAGTGCTTGTCAAACAATTCATGGGTTTATGACCCTCACCTTGGTAGATAGATCTTTGGATTGAGCGGAACTGACACCCCCTGGTCCAAGGACGCATGAATCACTTCTTCTATGGTAAGGGATTGTATATATTTTATTTTGAGCTTAAATCAGATAGAGATCTCATTTTCAGAAACAACCCCTATTTCTTTGGGCCAAGAGGGTTATACTTAAACAAATGGACGCCATATTTCGACCTAGAAAATGACATCCCCTCTGCAGTACCAGTGTGGGTAAGAATTCCCCACTTGCCTTTCCAATACTGGGGCAATGAAGTTCTAAAAAGCATAGGAGATACCTTTGGAAAATACATTAATAGGGAAAACCCCAGATCTAGTCTTTATTCCCGCGCCATAATCTGTGTGGAAGTAGACTTAGAAAAAGGACTTCCAGAAGTAATCAAACTGAAGTTGGATGACTGGATCCACATCCAAAAACTAGATTACGAGCAACTCCCATTTAAATGCAAATTATGTCATGAATATAGACACTTTGCAAAGAAATTCCCTAGAAACAAGAAACTCTCAGAAGTCGATGCATCACCACAGGAAGACAGATGGCAGCAAGTTCGGAAAAAAGCCTCCAGCGGAAAAAAAAACGGATCTCATCCAGGGCCCTCAGGTCCCTCGCCCAACCCTGAACCCTCGTGACAAAACCTCACTATGAAATCCCCTCCCAAAAATCCCCCTCTTTTCTCCCCAACCCNACCCTCCTCCTCCCTTTGCCCCACATCAACATTGTCGACGAGTCAAATGAAGATGACCCCTCCATGGAGGGATCGAAAGGATCTTCACAGCAAGGAAATGCAACTCCTCACTCGCACACTCAACATACTCAAGAAAAAGAAGAAGGAGAAATCCCACCAAAGAAGCTAAGGAAATCGGGGTGGCGAATGAACAAGGAATTCAGAGAGGAAGCAACCACAAAAGAAAAGGCCCAAGGAAAACAACAAACCATAGAAAACACTATATACACATCAACAAGGAATACATTATGGCAGTCGAGCCTCCTCCACCCCCCTCTAATGATTTTTCTCTCTTGGAACTGCAGGGGCTTCAACAATAAATCTAAAGCCGAAGTGCTAAAATACCTAAGCAAAATGGTCAACCCCTTAGTTGTTCTCCTTCAGGAAACCAAAATGGACTCTTAATCTCTTCTAGAAGTAGCAAAAGAAGTATACAACACTATGGGCGGGGCGACCATTATCTCTCATGGAGCCTCTGGCGGCATCGCAACTCTTTGGAACGAGAAAATATGGACTTTTGAGGTAATATTTGAAACTCAAAGTTGGGTCCTAAAAGTTATAAAAAACAAGGAGAATAATAGTATCATTTATGTGGTCCACGTTTACATGCCAAACTCTTATAAAGACAAAATGGCCACTTGGAATTCCCTTTCAAAACTCAGAAACTACGTAGATCTCTCCTCTTGCATAATCGGGGGTGACTTCAACACCCACCTCAGTCCTGGGGAAAAAAAAGGAGGAAGTAAAGTCATAGATCCTTTCTCAGAAAATCTCACCGACCTCATTTCAGATTGGGATATGAAAGACATCAAACCATCAAAAGGAAATTATATCTGGAACAATAGATGTGTTGGCCTTAACCATATATCATCCCACCTTGACCGATTTATTATCAGTAGCAAATTTCTCCTCTCCCCCTTTGTTATTTCCTCTCTAATTCTCCCCTTTGTTGTCTCAGATCATAAACCTATCACCCTCTCCTTCCTTTCTCCTCAAAACTTTTCCCCCCTCCCCTTCTGGTTTAATCAACTTTGGTTGGACAACCCAACCATCCCTTCTTTAGTCTCAAATGCGTGGACCACTCCCTTCTCTGGATCCCCGAACTTCGCCTGGGAAAGAAAACTCAAAGCAGTAAAATTATCACTCAAAGAATGGGTGAAAAACTCGTTCATTCCCCCCCAGCAAGAAAAGAAAGAAAAAATAGAGCATCTCAGGAGAATACAACAACAAATTGAAACAGAAATGGTTATAGAAAGGTTGTTGAACCAAGAAAAAGATGCACAACAACATCTTCAACACACCTTACGCAGAGAAGAAGAACACTGGAGATTGAAATGCGTAAGTCTCTGGATAAAAGCAGGGGACTCAAACACCTCTTTTTTCCACAAGCAAGCTCAATTTCAGAGAAAAAAAAACATAGTTACCTCCATTACCTCAAGTACATGGTAACAAATTGATTCTTTTGATCAAATTAAAGAAGAGGATTTTCGACATTTCAACAATCTCTATCAGCAACCAATTGGGGAAGCAACAAATACAGATGTTATCGACATGCTTGATAACATCCCAAATATAGTCTCAGAGCTTGAAAATAATCAACTAGTCCAGAACATAACAAAGGAATAAATAATCAAAGCAGTTTGGAGCTTGGATCCTGAAAAAGCTCATGGACCAGACGGTTTTCCAATTAGATTTTACCTCTCCTTCCGAGACATCATCAAACGAGACTTGAAGAAAATGCTAAACTATACCTTATACAAACAAAAACTAAGAGGAGCAACTAATTCCACCTTTCTAGCCCTTACCCCAAAGAGTCCAATCCTTCCAATTTCTCTCGCTTCCGCCCTATCTCCCTCTGTAAGTCTTCATACAAAATTCTCACCAAGATCATCACAACCTGACTCATTCCCCTGCTTACAAATTTCATTTTAGAAAATCAGAGTGATTTTCTAAAGGACAAGCAGATAATAGACAACATTGTGCTAGTCCAGGAAGCCATCCACTCTTGCAAGAAATCTAAAGCTTCAGGTATGGTTGTCAAAATCGACATGGAAAATGCTTTTGATTGGGTCAAGCATAGTTTCCTTTTTTCAGTCCTCAAAGCATATGGTTTCTCAGAAGATTTTATCAATTGGATGAGAGCTTGAATCAACGCGCCTTGGGTTTCACCTCTCCTTAATGGGTGCCTCTCGAATTTTTTCAAGGCCAGCAGAGGCCTTCACCAAGGTTGTCCCCTCTCTCCTTTTCTCAGTCGCAAATTGGTAGAATAACGAAGAAAGGGTAATCTCCTTGGCTTACTCATAGCGAGAGGGGTAAAATAAATAAATTACTCTCAATTCATAGATGATACCCTTATATTGGGATCAACCACAATCTGTATCGACAAACGCTTCCAGAAAGTCCTCAACTCCTTCCTTGCAGCCTTAGGTGAAAAAATGAACATATCCAAATGTAGGATATATGGATGGCACGTTCCAGGGCATATTAAAGATCAAATTTCCAAAATATTCGATTTCTCCATTATCACTACATGTAACTACTTCAAATATCTGGGAATGCCCATCTTTCTCAACTCTTTTGGATCTCCATCCTAGAAAGAAATCATTGGGAAAATATCAACAAGAATCCAAAATTGGGGAGGTCGTTGGCTCAATCTCTTATGGAAAATTGTTCTCATCAAATCAATCCTCTCTTCTCTTTCCATTTTTCAATGTTCATACCTACTAGCTCCCAAAGGTATTCTGGAGAAAATCTCCAGAGCTCTAAGAAGTTTCCTCTGGGCTGGCGGTAATATGAATACAAAAACATTCCACCTCATAAGTTGGAAACAAGTTTTCCAACCCCTCAATAAAGGAGGATTGGCCATCAAGGATCCAACAATAATGAATAGCTCACTGGGAGCTAAGCTAGCTCGGTGTTTAATCACAGGTAACCCAGATTGGTGGAAATTAGCTCTCCTAAACAAATATTTCCATTCCTCCAGGCCTAACTGTTTTAATGGATCCACCCCCTCCCTCCCAGGTTCTCTGATCTGGCCCTTCCTTAAAAACGTTGCTCCACTTATCAAGGCCAAGCTCTCCTGGGCCCCGGGGAATGGAGATCTATTCAATGTCTGGATTGATCGTATTTTAAATCATGAACCCCTGAACACTTATGTTGTGCTACAACCACTTAAAGAATGGTGCTGCTCAAATGGTTTCTCCAACCTTAGGGAATTTTTTCTTTGGAATTCTGATGGAGATTGGATCAATTGGAAGTCGCCCAACCCCCCTGATCATCTCATCTCACTCCTTCCCTCCTTCTTCAAAAATATGGCTGGTTGCGCCCCCTCTAATCGATCCATTTCAGACTCACGAAGCTAGGGTGGAAAATATTTTTCTGTCAAAGATGGTTATACCTATCTCCTCTCTGAAACCCAAGGTCCCCCTTCTTCCAATATTTGGAAAGAGATTTGGTTCGGGCCCTCACTGCCCAAAATTATCATCTTTTGCTGGCTTTTGGTCCATGGAAAAAATTTAACAGCTGAAAACCTGCTCAAACGGGTAATTCAAGGACCTTCCTGCTGGCCTTATTGTCTCTCATCTTTTGAAACTATCACTCACATTTTTCTTGAATGCAATTTCTCCATCTAACTCTGGAACCTCATCTAGCTCCCCCTCTCCAATCCCCCTCCTCCCCCTGAGAACTGGAACAACCTTTTTATCTCCTGGAAACAAAGATATGCTGGCAACTTCAAAAACAAAAAAACAATTCACTCTTCTCTGGAGGCAAATCCCCAAATTCGTCTATTGGGAACTATGGTTAGCTCGCAATTAAGCCATCTTCCATGAGAAGCTTCCCCCAGTGCACAACATCTTCGCTAAAATCTGTTGTTTAGTAGCAGAAGTGTTCAAAACCAAAGAAATTGGATTCGATCCTCCAAACATCTTGGAACAAAGTGAAGAAGAGTGGGTTAACTACATACAAGGGCCACCAAGAACAACCCCCATTCCCCTCAGGAAGAAACCCAAAAGGAAATAATGGAAGTTGCGTCTCGACAACAATGATTTATCCCATTGGTAAAGACAACAACATACCTCCCTTCTTTTCTTTGATGGAGTATCAATAGGTAACCCAGGGGTGGCAGGTGCGAGGGGAGTCATTTATGATTCCGATGGACAAAAAGAAACTGAATTTTCCTGGGGTTTGGGAAAAACAACCAACAACATAGTAGATACCCTAGTAGTCTACATGGGGCTAAAACTAGCACACGAGCGAAGTATCCAAACTCTAATTGTAATAGGGGATTCTGAAATTGTTATAAAGGAGATTCAGGGTCTCTCAACCTCAGCAAAGCACCCACCCAACGGTCTCAGCTCATGAATAAATTCCCTTAAGAATAAATTCATCAGATTACGTTTCTTCCATATTCTCCGATCTTAGAACACCGAGGTAGATAATTTAGCTAAAGAGAAAAAAGGCTTGGACTAGATCCATCTAATCATCAACCAAGTCTCCTCTCATGTTTGGCTGCCTTAACTATGCTTTTTCTTTCTCTCTTCCACCCACTTTTAAGAAC
>JASDQU011249419.1:24160-49527 GCA_032191745.1 Picea mariana
GGCTACTAGTGGGGTGAGTTGTCTCATTCATGTTCGAGATGATGAACCATTGAACATTTCCCTTTGTCATTATTCTATTGTGCTTCTCCTAATGTTTTTTTTTCATAATTTTAGTGCACTTCCTATTGGCTCCTAGGAATTGTTGAGAATAATTTTCACTCTACATATTGAAGGGTGAGAGAGATAAAATACCAGGGGTGAAATTGAGAAAAAATATTTGTGCTTGCTACTTGGAGGGCTTGAAAGGGATTCCCATGGGGGGTATTATTGTTTCATTCATGTTCTAGTTGGTGGGTCATTGAAATATCATGTTCTCTATGGGGGTATTTACTATTATTGTTTCATTCATGTTTGAGATGATGAGGCATTAAGCATTTGCCTTTGTCACTATTCTCTTGTGATTCATCTAATGTTTGTTCTTTATGAGGTTCTGGTTCGGTTCGATTTCTGGGGGGTATTTTTGTTTCATTATTGTTCAAGATGATGAGCCATTGAACATTGCCCTTTGTCATTATTCTCTCGTGCTTCTCCTAATGTTTGTTCTCTATTAGGTTTTGGTTTGGCTCAAATTTATCCTTGGACTAGCGTGTCCTTATTATGTTATTTGCTTGTTGATCCCTGGGAATTTTGCTCTAGCTTGGTATGCACCTGTTGTGTTAATGGGTTGTTGTTCTTAAAATTGGCCTAGTCAATATTTGATTGTTTTTTTTTTTCATAATTTTAATGCATTTCCTATTGGCTCCTAGGCATTGTTGCAAAGAATTTTCACTTTGCATATCGAAGGGTGAGAGATATAATTGAGAAAACACATGTGCTTTCTACTTGGAGTGCTTGAAAGGGATGCCCATGGGGGGTATTATTGTTTCATTCATGTTCTAGTTGGTGGGTGATTGAACACTACACAATTTTACCCTTGTTTTGTAGTCTTTCACCCTTTCACCGTCTCTCACTATGCAAATTGGTGGCCCTTTAGAGTTGATACAGTTTAGTCTTTGAAGATAATTTCAATGGGGAGAATAAGGTATGCATCAACCTTGTTGGATTGCAAAGCATTAAATTTATTTCCATTTGGCAGTGATCATCATTATGTTTAGGTGCTTCTACAAGTCATGTTCTTTTTATGTTGCTCTTCCTCAATCCCCCACTTGTCTTTTTTTTTAATGTTTTCCCATTTGATGTTTAGTTTCAAAGACATGGTTTGGTAGCAACAAGTTACTAAACTAACCCTATCGGCATTTAGTTAAACAAGGCAGATCTTGAGAGCTCATACACTATAACTCTTTTTTTTCCGTTAAAAAATCTCCTTCACATGCTTTTGACTTCGAAGCATGAGGTGGCTTTGTTTACTGTAATCAATGCACCTACAAGTTATTTCTCTACATTTCTTTACTAAGTCTTTCTTCACAAGTTCTTTTTCCACCCACATTTGCTTCAATGCAAATAAATGCCCACTTTTCCCTTTTTGCAAGTAGCAACAACAATCATCTATGGTGTTTATATACAAGTCATCTATGTTATTTATAAAAATGTTATATTATGTTTTAT
The DNA here is from genome assembly GCA_032191745.1 of Picea mariana. Classification (NCBI taxonomy): domain Eukaryota; kingdom Viridiplantae; phylum Streptophyta; class Pinopsida; order Pinales; family Pinaceae; genus Picea; species Picea mariana. Next base: position 25,706 of record JASDQU011249419.1, read on the forward strand.
TATAAAGGTTTAAAATGTTATATTATGTTTTATTATAAAGGTTTTTCTAAATCTAAATTCTATCATATTGTGTTTTTCTTTTGATTTTCTGTATGGACATTATTGAAAAAGTCTAAATAAATGCAAACTTTTTTATCATATTACTTTTCACCAACGAAGATAATTATACAACTTTTTTATGACATTACTTTTCAAAATGAAAAACATTATAAATATAAGAAAAAATAATGAATTGTTGAAGATAATTGTACAACTTTTTTATGACATTGCTTTTCAAAATAAAAAACGTTATAAATATAAGAAAAATAATGTTTTTTTTTAATGAAAAAAATTTACAATAATTACTTTCCATTGAAGCTCTTTAATTATAAAATCACATTATTTTGGGATTGAATTTTTTTTGCATAATTTGCTTAAGAGTGCCATGCTTATGTTATAAGCATTTCCCTCGGGTGTCAACCCTTATGCCAAAAATAACAAACTTCACTTTTGTGGCTTAAGCCCTTGGCAAGCACATGTTTTTGATGCTAATGATCCTTGTGGTTTCTTTAGAATTGGTCTCGAGTATATTCCTTTTAATACTATTCTCAATTTCTTACCCCTTCCCATGTATAGTCTTGTCATTACTATGACTTCGTACCATTCTCAATTTTTTACACCTTCCAATGTATAGTCTTGTCATTATAATGACTTTTCGGGATTTTTTAGGTTTGTCATTAGAGTGATTTTTTCTGATTTCTTTACCAATGTAATAACTAATGTTACCAATATACTAACTAATGGTATAACAAGTTTATTTTGTTTTGTGGTTTAAAAAAAATAAAATGTTAATCATTATCTTCCTCATATTTTTATAAGTATTTATTCTTTTTTCTTTTAAAATAGAATTTATTTAAAAAATTCATTTTATTAAAAGAATAAAAATTATAAAATGAATAAAAATTTAATTGTATTTAAAATGTATAACATCCTAAATTAATTAATACTATATAATTAGATGAAAATTAAAATTTTGAAAAAATAAATGATATATAATATTTTAATAATATTAAAAATGATCATTTTATTTTTTAAATTTAAAATGCATTATATACTAAATTGATTATTATTATATAATAAGATGAAAATTATTTAAAATGCATGACATTCTAAATTGATTATAATAATAATAATAATTATTTATTTTTAAGGTCACACATCAAATTGTTGTATGAGACTCCCTTGTTTGTGGGACAAGGGACCCCCCTCCACATCAAATTGGTGTATGAGACCCACTTGTTTGTGGGACAAGGGACCCCCCTCCACATCAAATTGGTGTATGAGACCCACTTGTTTGTGGGACAAGGGACCCCCCTCCGCCCACTTGTTTGTGGGACAAGGGACCCCCCTCTGCCCATCGATTTGACTGGTAGACTAGTCTACGAAGGTATACATACCGTACCCCCCTCTGGATTTGAACCTGTGACCTCTTAAGAGGGAACACATGTTCTTAACCATTAGGCCCACTCAGGCTATATTATAATAATCTATTTTTAAGGTCACTGAAAAGCCACACCAAATTGGTGTATGAGACCCCCTTGTTTGTGGGACAAGGGACATAATTATATGAAAATAAAAACTTTGAAAAAATAAATGACATAATATTTTAATAATGTTAAAATTCACAAATTTTGTTTTTTTTTTAACATTGAAAAAATGGAAAAATAAGGAAAAAATATTAAAAATTAAACAAAAATGAAAATAAGTGAAGAACAATATTTAAAAAAATGTTGATACTCTATAAATAAGAAGATTCAAAATTTCATAAAACTACTTTAATAAAAAATGGTGCTACTAGACCTTTTGAAATGGGGTAAAAATAACTATTAAATGCAACCTATAAAAAATAATAATTGTGGAGGGTTCTCGCTAAGTTGGTAACTACGTTACACTATGAGTAGTGCACAGGTAGGAACTTACCCTTCAACTTGGAAACCATCGTATCCCAAGCCCTAAAATTTTATCTTTACTATTTTTTGGCTTGTCCAATTGCAAACCTGTGGAGTTTTCAATTTTCTTGAATTCTAAAAACTTTTTCATTTCCCAATCCAATCAATTAATTCTTTTAGGTTTAGGCATCCTCCGTAGGAATGGGGTTTTACCCTTGGTTTACCTCTCATATTTGTTAAGGTCCTTATGTGTCTCTCCTGTAGAGCTAGGGCTTCTTCAACTTCATCTCATGGAACTTCTAGTTCTGATCCAGATATTGAGGGCTATGTTTCGAAAGGCTTGAATGTTGAGAGAGGAAGAGAGAAAACATACAAATCTACCATGAAATTAATCACACGAATATTGATGAAAATCCATGAACTTGATACACCACAAATATATGAGAAAGAGAGAGAGAGAGTTGGAGAAGAATGATTACATTAAGAGAACCATTAGATGCAATGAGGCCAATTTTAGGACCTCTCACTACAAGGAGAACACCTTCTAGCAAATGTTTTTGCAGAGCTTTTTAGTGTTACAAAATTTGGCAAAATTTTCAAAAAAACCTCCGCTACAACCTCATCTATTTACTCTAGAGATTTTAATGAATGTTCCATATAACTAAAAACATTTGGGTGGGTAGAGGTTGTAGCGAAAGTTTTTTTTTTTGGTGTTTTTATTGTCAAAACGCACTGGTGCGGTCTAGAAAAAGCCACCCTGGTGCGTGATGCAGGATCATCATCATCATTCTAGAGAGACCGAGCGAAGGACAGCTCAACACCCAACGTGCACACTTCAAAATAGTCTAAATTTCGAGGAGAGTGCATCATTTTGATGCTTAAAACCATTGTAATTAAAACCCTTTAATATTTGGAGGCTTCAACCATTATATAGGATCACAAGAGATTGTAATCACCTTAATTATCTGCAGGATTGTACAGATTTCGAGCATCAACCCTTATCTATTTTGTAAATGTTCATTCAATGTAATAGGCCTTAGTAGATGAACATCTTAATTATGATAGGATAGCACTAAGGTAGGTTGGGGGGAAGGCTCAAGAAGTCACTCTGTGTATAAATATATGTAATCTATGCCCAAATGAGGCTGCTGAATCTTATTGTTATAGTTGTTGGTTATTATTGAGGGCTTTTGAGAACGATATGAGTCCATGTACATACTTTGTTGAATGAATATAAGCAGAAAGGTTTGATTCCAAATGCATGGTGTTACTTATTTTTGAGTTCATTGAGTGAATGTTATGTTATTTGCTTGTTGTGGTTGATTATGCTCATATGTATGCATTTCTTAGTTAGATAGAGGAACTGCTAATGTTTCTTTAAGTTTCAATTGTTTCACTTCTGAGAGCTTTGGTGCAAGGAGTGCACAGTGCCCACAAGGTGTGTGAAAGCCGAGTCGAGTCTGACTCAGAAGCTCAGAAGAGGTAGCGTGAAACTTTGCAGAGGAAGTGCAAGGAGTGCACAATCACTCAGTGGAGAGTAACGTTTGAGAACAAACCTGTGCAAGGTGTGCATTAGGCATGCGCTTTGTTGGAGTGTCGAAGAGTTTAAGTCTAGAGAGCGCAAGGAGTGTGCAAAAAATTCTCGAGAAACTCGAAAGCCTCAAGGTGAACAGACACAGAGGTGCGCAGGAGTGACTTAGAAAACTTTCTAAGTCTGAAGTTGTAAAGTGCTCAAAGGGGTGCAAAGGAAGGTACCAAAGGTTCATATTTCCTCGCTTGTTCAAGCTCAGGAAGGATAGTGACCAAGATCCTTTGAAAAGGGAGGATTTTATTTAGTTTGGAGGATGAGCGGACGAGATCCACTCATGGTGAAACCAAGCCTCTCCTAGCCGCTAGATCTAGGAAAGTAGCATGAGATTTAACACTGGATGTCCTTCAGACTTCACGAGTTTGATAGATTTCATTCGAGGAGTGCGTAGGAGTCAGAACCCTTCGAAGTTCCGAAGTCTGAAACTCATATGGAGCGTTGATTCTAGTGGACACGTGTTAGCGGATCGTCAGGTCCGGAAGACCGACACTCTGGGAGACCTGTGGAGAGATGCTTTGAAAAGCCTGAAGTTTGGAGCTACGAAGCAGTTATAAACCATCAATTTGGAGGTAGAATAAGAGTTGTCCAATCTGGCCCAAGGTTCGACGCTCTGGGAGAATATCACGTTGGAACAGATAGGACCGCCGAAGCCCAAAGTCCCGAAGTCATTCCACATCGTGGATTTCAACGGGTCTCGTGGACTGTTGATCTTTGTTTTCATTCGACACTCCGCCACTTCGAAGATTGGAGACTTAGCACATGGATTTTGGCCCACGGTCCCTTGTAGGGATTGTTAGTGCTTAACCCCCCCTGAAAAGCAGATTTGGTATTTGGAAAGGAAGGTAAAGGACCCGTGTAACTGGTTTTGAGGGCTCAGAAGGAGCCTGCAAGCTGATCCAGCTCCCGAATTTGATCGATCCTAGACTAAGAGGTCACACAGACCCCAGGGAGTGGGTGGGGGTTTGCATCAAGTGGTATCAAAGCCACGAATTTTTTTTGTCTAATACCATCAAGTGGCATCAGAGCCGAGAAAAGATTTTGTCTGATACCATCAAGTGGTATCAGAGCCAAGAAAAGTTTTTGTTTGATACCATCAAGTGGTATTAGAGCTCAAATTATGCTTCGTGTGAAGAAGAACTTGGAACCATGCCGCCAAGAGGATGCAGGGAAAACTTGTAGTAAATCCAGCTATGGAAGACGAGATGAGGTGACTCTGTGCGAGATTAGATGCCATGGAGACAACAAAGAGAAGATAACCTTATGCTGGTGACATAAATGAAGCCAAGAGTGAACATGTTGAAGCAGAGGGGGTTGTAGGGGGAAGAAGGTGCAGAAGAACGACTGTTGAGCGCTATTGTTAAAATGGGATCTATAGCAAAAATAAAGGTCCCAATGTATGAAGGAAACTTAAATGTCGAGGAGTTTTTGGATTGGATAAGCGCTTTGGACAAGTACTTTGATTACGAGGATATCGATGATGAAAATAAAGTGAAGCAGGCCATGACCAGAATAAAGGGACATGCAATGCTTTGGTGGGATGAACTGCAAGTTGACAGAAGGTGCAAAGGTAAACAAAAAATTAAGAGTTGGGATAGAATGGTAGCTAAGTTAAAATCTAAATTCACACCCAAATATTACCAGATAAATCTGTTTAGGAAGTTTCAAAACCTAAGATAGAAAGGGTTGACGGTGAAAGAGTACACTGAAGAATTTTACATGTTGAATATCAGAGTAGGGCATTGAGAGAATGATGAAGAAAAAACTGTCGGGTATATAAATGGCCTGAGATATGAGATTCAAGATGAAATCAGTATGATGACAGTAAGGACTGTAGAGTACAATTATCAAGTGGCATTGAAAGAGGAGGAAAAGTTGGCCAGGAAACAGAGCCAACGAAATAGAGGAATGAGTCCAAGCAGAGGTAGAGGAATTGTCCAGGGGAAATTCCAGAAACCCGGAGTTGAAGACGGGAAGAATCACAGCCAGACAGAAAGAGGAAGAAGTTCCCGATGGAGACAATATGGTGGAAGAATCTCTTTTTCTTGAGGAAGAGGAAGAGGCAGAGGAGGAGAAGTGAAATGATATGCATGTGGAAAGACAGAGCATATGTCTTGGGAATGCCCTGAGAAAAATAAAGACAGAGGTGGAGAATCTCACATTTACAAAGCACAGAAGAGGAATGTGGAGGCAGAAACAACCGAAGAAGGGAGATCCGTCGTGATGAGGAAAGTTCTCATAAAACCAAAGAAATTGGAAAAGGAGCCAATCCAGAGAAACAATCTGTTTAGGACTACTTGTAAGACCAAAGACATGGTATGAAAGGTGATTATAGATAGTGGGAGTACTGATAATGTGGTATCCACAGAAATGGTGGAAAATCTAGAGCTGGAGACAACTGCACATCCAAACCCATACAAGGTATCATGGCTGCAGAAGGGACACCAAGTCATGGTAAGTCAACAATGCAATGTTGAGTTTAAAATAAGTGGCTATAGAGATGAAGTTATGTATGATGTCATACCTATGGAAGTTTTCCATGTTTTGTTGGGAAGATTGTGGCAATATGACAAAAATTCCATACATGATGGAAGAAAAAATACTTACACCCTTGAGAAGAATGGTTGTAAGCATGTGTTACTACCAATAGAAGATAAGGGAGTGAAAGAAGAAGCTAGTCCTAGCATACTTCTCATGAGTGGGAAGGAAATCTTGAACGAAGTCAAGAAGGAACATGAGATGTAGTTTGTTGTGGTGAGAAATCCCAGAGTCATCCTTACAAACATTTATGTGGATAATCTGCCTGTAGAGATTCAAGAATTGTTGAATAATTTTGTTGATATCATGGTGGATGAGTTACCTTGTTCTTTATCGCCCATCAGGAGTATCAGTCACCACATTGAACTTATTCCAGGAGCGAGTTTTCCAAATAAAGAAGCATATAGGTTGACACCTCAAGAGAATGAAGAGGTCAAGAATCAAGTTCAAGAGTTTTTTGATAAAGGTTTGGTCAGAGAAAGCTTGAGTCCATGTGCAATACCAACTATGTTGAGCCCAAAGAAAGATGGAGGTTGGAGAATGTGCACAGATTCTAGAGCCATCAACAAGATAACCATTGGGTACATATTTCCTTTACCCAGAATGGATGATTTGATGGATTGCTTGAGTGGAGAGAATTATTTTTCCAAGATAGACTTGAAGAGTGGCTATCACTAGATAAGAATGAGAGAAGGAGATGAATGGAAGACAACATTCAAAACGAATGAAGGATTGTATGAGTGGCTTGCTATGCCATTTGGCTTAACAAATGCCCCGAGCACATTCATGAGATTGATGAATGAGGTGCTCAAGGAATTCACTGGTAAGTTTTTGATTGTGTATTTGGATGACATTTTAGTTTTCAGTAAGGCTAGAGGAGAACATTTGAGACAATTGAACCTGGTGTTGAGGAGGTTGCAGTAGGAAAAGTTGCTGATAAATATGAAGAAATGTTCTTTCATGAAGACATAACTCATATAATTGGGTTTTGTGATCTCTTCAAATGAGTTGAAGATGGATCTAGAGAAGGTTAGGGCAATCAAAGAATGGCCTTCTCCAAGAAGCGTGTTTGAGGTAAGAAGTTTTCATGGGTTAGTAAGTTTTTATAGGAAATTCATCTGGAATTTCAGTAGCATTTGTGCACCCATACTAGACACCATAAAGAAAAAACATCGATCTTTTAATTGGATAGTAGAAGGTGAAAAATTCTTCAGAGTATTAAAAGAGAAGATCACCGAACAATCGATTCTGGTTCTACCAGATTTCAAGAAGACATTTCAGGTGGGATGTGATGCAAGTGGAGTAGCTATTGGTGCAGTCTTGAGCCAAGACAAAAATTCTGTTGCTTATTTCAGTGAGAAGCTGAATGACACTAAGAGTAAGTACTCAACATATGACAAGGAGTTTTATGTTGTAATACAAGCTCCGAAAAAATGGAGGCATTACCTTATTTTGAAGGAATTTGTGTTGTATAGTGACAATTAGGCTTTACAGTTCATAACCAGATAAGATAATTTGAACCAAAGACATGCTAAATGGGTAGAATTCATGCATAATTTTACTTTTGTTATTAAGCACATTAATGGTAGCGCAACAAAGTTGTTGATTCTTTGAGTAGAGATGTCTGATTATGCAGGAATTCCAAGTGGAGACCTTAGGGTTTGAACACCTTAAGGGGATGTATCATGAAGATCCAAATTTCAAGGAGGATTATGAAGCACGTGAAAACCCTTTGCTAAGGGAAATGAGTCATTGGATGGAGTATTTGATACATGAAGGACTTTTGTTCAAAGGGAGCCAACTATGTATTCTGAAATGCTCAATGAGAGACAATATATTGAAAGAAAAACACAATGGAGGATTGGTTGGACATTTCGGCCATGATAAGACTTATGCACAACTGAGTTCTTCATACCATTGGTCGGGTATGAGGTCTGATGTAAATAAATTTGTGGACATATGTAGAGTCTGCCAATATGAAAAAGGAAATAAACAAAACACAGGACTAAATCAACCATTACCCCTACCAGACAGACCATGGGATGCTATAAACATGGATTTTATGTTGGGAATTCCAAGAACCCAGAGGGGGAGTGATTCCATATTTGTAGTGGTTGACAGGTTCTCAAAGACGACACATTTCATACCATGCTAGAAAACCAGTGATGCTACTCATATAGCCAATTTATTTTTCAAGGAGGTTGTGATATTACATGGCTTTCCCAGAAGTATAGTCTCGGACATAGATACCAAATTCACAGGACACTTTTGGAGAACTATGTGGAAGAAGTTGGGGACATATTTTTCCTTCAGTTCAACATATCAACATCAGATAGACAGACATACTGGAGTGGTAAATTGGAGCTTAGGAAATTTCCTAAGGATCTTGGTCACTGAACATCACATTCAGTGGGATCAAATTATGCCCCAAGTAGAGTTTGCTTATAATGATTCACCGAACAAAAGCACTGCAAAAAGTTCATTTCAGATTGTGTATGGGATGCGTCCGAGAGTAATTTCAAAGTTAATAACTTTGGGACATGATGAGTTCCGAAGTGAAGGAGCAAAAGAATTTGCTGTCGAGATGTAGAAGCTACATGATCGGATAAAGCGATAGTTACATGATAGCAACCATAAGTACAAGAGCTGAATCGACCAAAGGAGAAGAGAGGTTCATTTCGAGGTTGGATATAAATTCTTAGCACATCTGAGAAAGGAAAGGTTCCCAAGGGGAACATATAACAAATTAAAGATGAAGAAGATAGGACCGTGTAAAATCCTCAGAAAATTTGTTGCCAACGCATATGAACCTGAGCTGCCATAAAATGTTGGAATATCACCAATATTCAATGTTGCAGACATGTACCCTTATAGGATGGATGATACTAGAGAATCAGATGATCAGAAGGAGATCCAATGGGAAAAGAAGATGCCCACAACAGAGAAGCCACAAATGGAGAAAATTCTAGATCAAAGAATTGGCAAGAAGACCAGGAGGGAAACTTATTTTGAGTACATGGTGAAGTGGAAAGATCACCTAGCATAGGATGTTAGTTGGGTAACTAAACCTGATATTCAAAAGCATGGAAAAAAAGTATAGGAGCTCATGGACATGAGTTCATGAATCTTTTTTCCAGAGGAGTATGATGCAGGAGCATCGTCATAAGTCTAGAGAGGCCAAGTGAAGGACAACTCAACACCCAACATGCACACTTGAAATTGGTCTGAATTTCGAGGAGAGTGCATTATTTTGATGTTTAAAACCATTGTAATTAAATCCCTTTAATATTTGTAGGCTTGAGCCATTGTATAGGATCACAAGAGATTGTAATCTCCTTAATTATCTGCAAGATTATACAAATTTTGAGCATCATCTCTTATCTAGTTTGTAAATGCTCATTCAATGTAATAGGCCTGAGTAGATGAACATCTTAATTGTGATAGGATAGCACTAAGGTAATTTGGAGGGAAGGCTCGAGAAGTCACTCCATGTATAAATATATGTAATCTATGCCCAAATGAGGCTGTTGAATCTTATTGTTATTGTTGTTGGTTATTATAGAGAGTTGCTGAGAACGATATGAGTTCATGTACATACTTTGTTGAATGAATATAAGTAGAAAGGTTTGATTCCGAATGCATGGTGTTACTTATTTCTAAGTTCATTGAGTGAATGCTATGTTATTTTCTTGCTGCGGTTGATTATGCTCATATGTATGCATTTCTTAGTTAAACAGAGGAACTGTTAATGTTTCTTTAAGTTTCAATTGTTTCTCTTCTGAGAGCTCTGGTGCAAGGAGTGCACAGTTGATCCAGATTATTTTTGGCACGAAACGAGAGAGGAGATATAATAAAGAAACGTACAGAGATGTATCATATATCCAAAATTATAACATAATAATATCAAAGATATAGACACAGAGATACAGTAATACATGCTTTCTATTAATGAAAGAAATGTACAGAAACTGTAAAAATACAGAGCGAAAGACTCGCTAGAATGGTGGTATCTTATCTCTGAGAAGAGATGTGACAGCTACTCGCATTTACAAGAAGATGATTGTTATGATGAGGCTCCAAAGGCCTTTTTAACATAAGTAAAATCCAAAACCCTTGCCCCGGAAGATGAAAATCCAAAAAGTTTGCAGGCCCCGATGGGGGTAGTTGATACGTCAACTTCCCAGGGGCGTAACTTTTGCATACAATCTCCTTTTGGGGTGCTCAATACACCATTGAAAATATCTAACCGACAATAATGGCTTTCGAATGGCCTTGGCGAGTTCCATAAGAAGTCGCTTTTCCCCAAATCCCCAAAAACCGTCAATTAGGGCCTCAAAACGGCCCTGGAAGTTTGGGACCCGAAAAACTGCCAAGGTGGAAAATTGTTTTTCAAGATAGTGGAATAGGTGGGTGGCCACTGATATCCACCTGTATCAATCCTCCCTCCTTAGGAAGAAATGGTCTCCATTGAGTTGAGTTCCTGGGGGAGAGGGGGAAGCGTTTGCTGAATCTGAATCTTGGTGAGATGCTTTCGTTGCTGGAGAAGTTGTGTTGCTTATCTTGTTGAAGGTTGTCACGAACCTATGGCTAGAAGGGTTGGATGTTTTGAAATAGTCTGGCTAAATGATACGACTTTATGCAGAAGGAATCCTTGCACTTTGCTTCAATCTTATCGACCTACTTCTATTGGACAAAAGGTGTTTGGACTGATGTTGCAGTGGTTGCGATGTTCTTTTGTTCACCTTTTGAATAGATTATGAAGAAACTGAATTTTATAGTATGAGATACTAACTTGCGGCACTTTTAGGTGGGAAAGTAGTTGGAACTACCTCTGGTATCCTGCAGAGATGACTCCCTAGAGTAACAATGAAACTACGGGGTTGAGACTCATAAATAGCATGGTGCTTCCACGTATATGGTTGGCCCAAATGAACATCACACACATCTAGTGGAGAAAATCACATAATACCTCATCCTTGAAGGGTTGTATGTCGTATGGCAATCAACACTGCTAGATGACACATATATCTTGTCCTTGGTGAAGCCACCCGATGTTGTATGGATGCAGGTGTGGTGTTGTTGAAAATCCCAAATGTTTGATGACCTCTAATGAGATGAGGTTCTTCTGTCTTTCGCTATCAAAAATAAAATGCAGTGGGGTCCCCTTCACCCACATATGTGAATGAAAACAACGCCCCCCCTCTTCAGGATTTGCTGGTTCTTTTGGTTGAATTGTTGCGGTCACGACGATAGTAATGGGGTCTACATCGATGATATGTCTTCTCCCATTATTTTCCGAGTCAGATTCTGAATGTGGGTTCAACTCTGTCTCTTTGATCTCGACCACCAATGACTGTTTTGAGCGACATTCATCAGTGTTGTGCCGGGGGATTCTTTGTAAATCGCACCACTTTCCAGTGTCTTTCTTCGTCTTTCCATGACCCTTATTTTCCCATGGCTTCGACCGGTTTTCAGGAGGCTGTTTATTAGGGTCATCTTTATCATACTTTGGTTGTTGTGGATTTGAAGACTTGAACTCCCGTTTTTTCTGGTGCTTAAATTTCTGCTTGATTTTAACATTATATCGATAAGCAACACCTAGTGATGATATGTCTAGAAAATCCATTTCAATTTGGATGTATTTGTGTAAAGCCCCATGGTATTTCAATGCTAAATGTCACTCGGAGTCTTTGATACCCAACTTGGTGTGCAAGGTATTCGTGAACTTTGACACTGCTTGGACCCTCTCTTGCCGCATTGTGGTCCATCTCATGTATTGGTCATCATAGTTGCCAACAGGGTAATATTATTCCTTGACCACATCCACAAAAAAATCCCAAGTGGTCTTGGCCCCATATATTTCAGAATCCTCTATGGAACTTTGCTCGCAGTAAGTTTCCCACCAATGTTTGACATGGGGGAGAGCTTTAAGGAGTGCGAAGGTGATCTTTTCCCTGTCGGAAAAATTATGAACAGAGAAATAACCTTCTAGCATATTTAACCATTTTTCTAGGGCATCTACATCTATATGTCCTTCAAATACAGGAATATCAAAATTAAATTGTACCTTGAAAGGAGAGGTGGCTCCAAAGTGGTCACTTGATGAAGAAATGCTGATTGTTATTGACAAGCGTTGAAGGATGAGGGAGAAATTCTCCATCATTTCTTCCTTCTGTTGCGTGAGAGCTTTCTCAAGCAACATATTAATATAATCTTCTACTCCGCCGCTTTTCTTTTCTTCCGCCATGGAGGGTTTCTTGGGTGTGAAAAAGAGATTGTCCTCAAGAGAGACAAGCTCGAGACCCAACTTTCTATACTTGGACCTCGTCGGGGACATGCACTGAAAAATGATCAAGAGCAACCTGCTCTGATACCACTGATCTAGATTATTTTCGACATGAAATGAGAGCGGAGATATAATAAATAAATGTACAGAGATGTATCATATATCCAAAAATATAACATAAATATATCAGAGATATAAACACAAAGATACAATAATACACGATTTCTATTAATGAAATAAATGTAAAGAGACTGTAAAAATACATAGTGAAAGACTTGCTAGAATGGTGGTGGCTTATCTCTGAGAAGAGATGTGATGACTACTCGCATTCATAAGAAGATGATTGTTACAATGAGGCTCCAAAGGCATTTTAACATAAGTCAAATCCAAAACCCTAGCCCCAGAAGATGAAAAGCCAAAAGGTTTTCGGGCCCCGATGGGGGTAGTTGATACGTCAACTTCCCAAGGGCGTAACTTTTGCATACGATCTCCGTTTGGGGCGATCGATACACTGTTGGAAAGGTGTAACCGAGAAGAATGAATTTAGACTAGTCCAGGCAAGTTCCATCAATAAATTATTGGGCCCCAAATCCCCAAAAATGTCGTTTAGGGCCTCAAAACGACCCCAGAAGTTTGGGACCCAAAAAACTGTCGAAAAACCGACAAGGTGGAAAGCTATTTTTCGAGCTAGTGGAATAGGTGGGTGGCCACTAATATACACCTGGATCAACAATTCCTGCAAGGTGTGCAAATACCGAGTCGATTCTGACTTAGAAGCTTAGAAGAGGTAGCGTGAAACTTTGCATAGGAAGTGCAAGGAGCGCACAATCACTCAATGGAGAGAAATGTTTGAGAGCAAACCCGTGCAAGGTGTGAATTGACCTGCTCTCAGTTGGAGTGTTGAAGAATCTAATTTTGGAGAGCGCAAGGAGTGTGCAAAAATTTCTCGAGAAACTCCAAAGTCTCAAGGTGAACAAGCACTAGAGGTGCACAGGAGTGACTTAGAAAAATTTCTAAGTCTGAAGTTGTAAAGTGTTCAGAGGGGCACAAAGGAAGGCACTAGAGGTTCATATTTCCTTTCTTGGTCAAGCTTAGGAAGGATAGTGACCAAGATCCTTTCAAAAGGGAGGATTTTATTTAGTTTGGAGGATGAGCAGATGAAATCCACTCGTGGAGAAACCAAGCCTATCCTCGCGGAAGTCCTTCGGACTTCACGAGTTTGGAATATTTCATTCAAGGAGTGTGTAGGAGTCTGAACCCTCTGAAGTTTCGAAGTACAAAACTCATCTGGAGTGTTGATTCTAGTGGACACAAGTCAGCGGATCGTCGGGTCCAGAAGACCGACACTCTAGGAGACCTGTGGAGAGGTGAGTTGAAATCCCTGAAGTCCAGAGCTGCAAAGCGGTTATAAACTGTCGATTTGGCAGTAGAAAAGGAGTCTTCCAATCTGGTCCAAGGTTCAACGCTCAAGGAGAATAACACATTGGAACATATATGACCGTTGAAGCCCGACGTCCCGAAGTCATTCCCCGCCGTGGATTTCAATGGGTCATATGGAACGTTGATCTTTGTTGTCATTCAGCGCTCTGCCACTTCGATGTTCGGGAGGAACGAGATATTGTTTTGTCAAGATTCCCAAAGCCGAGAGCTCCAGAGTCTCGAATTCTTCGGAGATTGGAGACTTAGCTCACGAATTTTGGCACACGGTCCCGTGTAGGGCTCGTTAGTGCTCAGAGCCCCCCAAAAAGAAGATTTGGTATTTGGGAAGGAAGGTAAAGGACCTATGTAATTGGTTATGAGGGCTCAGAAGGAGCCTGGGAGCTGATCTAGCTCCCGAATTCGATCGATCCTAGACCGGGAGGTCGCGTAGACCTCAGGGAGTGGGTGGGGGTTTGCATCAGTATGTTAATATAATACAAATGCCTCGATGCATTTGTAACTAGTTCACATTGGTTCCTCTTCATCATATGCAGAGCACTGATGATCTTATAATTTCTATGCACCGATTCCTCCTTGTTGGCGTATGAAGCACCAATGCATTTTATTTTTTGTACGCACTAGTGCATTTAAGTTATAGTGAGAACTGGTGTGATTACGTTATCCTAAGACCTGGTGCATTTAATATATCACTTGCCCCAATGCTTGTTTCCTGCATGTTTAATACGACATGACAAAGCGCAATTGATATATAATCAATATAAAGTTTTCTTTTTTTCATTAATTATAAAACAAGGGAAGTTAAATAGCATAACAACTTACAAATTGTTCAATTAAACTTTCATACTTCAACATATACTCACAACCTATACTTAACCCAATGTTTATCAATTCATGGGTTGGATCTTCTTTGTATGTTAGCACATTCTAGAGGACATCCATGGACACGTGTAAATTAATTGTTTAAATATAAAGATCACAACAAACATGAAATCTTAAGAAAGGTCGAAAACATAAATACTCACAAAATTTGTGATCAACCCTTTTATTTCTAGTCATCTTGTCTTATGTGTTGAATGGGTTCTATTTTTTTTCTTTTCCGCAACAAAAAAATTGAAAATTAGTATTTCACATGATAATTAAATTCGATGTACATAAAAGAATAAATAATGATTAAATACCTCTTATGCACATTGTAGTTGGGATGGCTCCTCTTGTGACGCAATTATGTTCATTTATTATACCATCTTCTTCTACACTTTTTTGGACATCCCTATCGACATGTCATGGTTTTCCCCTTGTTTTCCCCTTGGAATTTTCAAAATCTCCCTGAAAAAAAAACTAGGAGTCATCAGATATAAAAATTATGTAATTAAAAAAATAAGATCGTACTGTGTACAGTAACTTAATACACACTGAGGTGTCAACCATATTTATATGCACCAGTGCATCGACCATATGTATACACACCATTACAGTCTGATAGACCAATTGGTCTTAATGGACATTAATCATCATCATCATCATCATCATCAATATAACAATGTCGTTGCGAAACTAAAAACATTTTACAACTTTTTGTATTTAGTCGGTGCTTTATGAATTAAGAAAAACATGGCTTCCTAAGTAATTTTTATTACACATCGTTGACCTATGAACAAATTTAAGACATGGCGGTTTCCATATAAAAAAAATAATTTTTCCATGTTAAACTCAATGATGCGCTTTGTAAAAAATGTGCCCCGATGCTTATCTAGGTGAAATGTGCACCGCCAACCGTGAAAATGATTTTTTTTATATTGTTTCTAATTTAAATTAAGCAGTGATGTTGACATACAAATACACACCGATGTTCTTACTGTGTATAGAGCGCACCGATAACCGTGAAGGCATTTAAAAAAAAAAACCCGACAATGATAAAATGGTTTAGGATCCAATGCAATGAGTGATTTTATTGCAATAGATAGGAAACACCCATATATAAATAAACAAACCCTATAAATTAAAAAAAAAAAAAAAATTCTCCTTGTGAACTATAGAAAGAGAAAACAAAAAAATAGTGGGGAAATTACGGTTTCCAATAATGAAGGTAACTATGAAACCATTTTTTTTTGTTTGGGAATGCACTGAAAATTGTTTGAATCAAAGAGGAGAATGATTAAGATGATTAATAGAATGAAATCATATACCTGAAATTTCACCTCTGCAGATTTCTATGTGATCTACAATAATCCCCTCGAATTTGTCTCTTAAAAAAAATTCCACCCACTCCAAAGTCTTTGCTGATAAATCTATGTTGCACAAATCCCCCTTCTAAATTTTGACAAAGAAATAAAAGAATGAATAGGGTTCTACTTTATAAACAAAAAAAATTGAAATTCCTACTCATTTTTTCTTTGTATATTTCGACACATTGATGATAAACACACACATTGTTTTATTTTCTGAAAGTTACGTTTTTGGTGCGCTATATAGTGAGTGGCACACCGATGCGGTGTGTAAGTATAACACACTGATTTATTTTCATAATAAATTTCAACACATTGATAGTAAGCACAGATTATTTTCTAACTTGCTTCAGTTGGTGCACTATATAGTTAGAAATGCATTGATTTCGTGTGTAAGTAATACCACACCATAAGATAGTTTAAGATTACAAAATGAAAATGCAAACATCCACATTTAAATTTTGTAGAGGTTTTTCGTTGCGGAGGCAATAACAAAGGTTAATCTTCGATGCTTTGCTCAATTAAATGCACCAGTGCATTTGGTTTATCCATATACACCAGTGCATCTGTATATGATGAAGCACATCATCAAGTTATAAAAGTTATTCAAAATTATTTTTAAAGTTAGATTATTCTATGCTTCCCAAGATGACGGTTTTGGCTCAAATACAGGAAAAAGGGAATTACAATATCAAATGACAATTTTTCAGATGCCATCTCATTCTGTATCGTTGGAAGTCCTTCAATTTCTCTCATGCTGATTGCAATACATCTAGTTTTTATTGATAATTCATTTATCTCATTGAATTTATGTTATGTATGTAGTTATATTTGAATAATTGTTCATTGAATTTTGCAGGATCAAGATTCAAGATTGAGTTCAAATGCTCAAGATATTCCCATAGTCCCAAAATCGCGCAAACTCTTATTGGGAAAAAGATACCACAAATCGATGTTTGATGAAAATGGTAAACTTTTTTACCCTACCAATTCTAACATGCCATCTTCCAGTAACTAGCTTGGGTCAATGATATTACACTATGAATTGGATCTCTTTTATGTAGACACCCCTTAGGGCGTAAGAAAATGATGATTGAGTAATTGTATTTTTTTATATTTTCAATGGAACTAATGTAAATGTATTGCTTAATTCGATATTTGTTTTATAAAGTGGTTGGTTTCATGTTTATTGTTGGGAAAAAATGTCCATGCTTCTAATAAGTGTTTGGTATAATGTTTGAACATATCAAATGAATTGTGTTTCAAATATTATTGATGTAATGTTCAATATTTTTACAATCAAGATTCTGATAACGAATGATCTGTCCACCATCTACTATTACGCCCCACTACAATGTCAAGTCGTGAGATTCCTGCTAAAAGAAAATAACACATAGAGGAAGCATATCGAGAATGGTTGAAACAACCACCTATTTAATTCTCAATATGTCCTGAGCCACCAATTCAAAGCCTCTACAGTAACACTAGTTCTTCACATTTTGGGGATGAAGGAAATGATATATATGTTGGTATGGATGATTTCTTATGGGATACCCAAGTCATGGAGGGAATGTTGTTAGATGCATTCTAGCAAAATGAACTAGAGGATGGCGTTGATGTCATGCATACCTTCTTCTAAAGCTTGAAATCTGGTTCCACCACTCCCCTATTTGGTCACGTACATGGGTCTGCAAGGTCTACCCAGCTGGGGACACCAATGTTACTATATGACTTGAAAGCAATGTATTGTATGCCAGACACGTGTTTCTTAACACTTTTGAGGCAACTAACCATTAAGTCTCTTAATTTTTAAAGGAATCTTGTCACACAATGAAGGAAGAAAACGGTTGACTTTATTCATGCTTAATGAGAATGTACATTTCTATTGCCCACTAATTGTAGGTTACTCAATGATAAGGTACTTCCTAGTGATAATGTATTTTCCGATAGCTGTGCAGAGGAAACAAAATACTGAAAATGTTGGGTGTTGAGTACATATCATAACATGCATGTCTAAATGATTGTATTTTATATAGAAATTAATATGCAAACAAAGAGGTATGTCTAGAATGTGTGCATGACATGTACCATAAATAAATAAAAAAGGGTAAGGCACATGGTCCTCAACATAAGATATTAAGACACATTCCTATAATTCCAAAGATTCAAAGGCTCTTTCATTGCAAACAATTAGCCATTTTGTAAGGGTAATATGTCTCACATAGAAGTGAGCTAGGAGTTATGCGAATCCCAACAGATTCAATATCCATGAAGAATATAGAGGATAAATGGCCTGATAAATTCAAGGATGAAGTAAGGAGCCTACGATTGAGCATAGATAGGGGTGGAGTTAACCCGTATTCCATCCAAAATACTAACTATTCTGTTTGGACAATGGTAGTGATCAATAACAATATCCCCCCATGGTTGTCCATGAAGAATGAAATTCTTATGTTGGCTCTTATATTCCATGGTAGAAGACAAGTGAAGATAATGGATGTCTACCTCCAACCATTGATCAATGAATTTAAGCAATTATGGGAAGGGACAAATGTATTTGATGTATCAAAACCCATCCCAATGGAGAGGTCTCTTACATTGTATAGAATATGTGCATACACCATGCACGATTATCCAGGACTATGAGTTTACTCTGGTAAGCATGTTGATTGATTTTTAATGTATGTAATGTTATTTGGCATACTTCATTTGGTGCAACTATATTTTTGACACTAACATTCTCTATATATAATAACCTTGTAGGTCTTGTAACAAAAGAGTATCATGGATGTAAATGTTGTGGACCTTCTATAAAATATAGGTGGTCTAACCAACTACGAAATCTAGTGTACAATTGTTCGAGGGTATTCATCCTAGAAGACCACCGTTATAGAAGAGTTTCATCTGCTTTCAACGGTAAACCAAAGAGAATCCAGAGACCTGAAATAATGACACCGATAGATTGGATTAGGGAATATGACACAAAGAAGGAGAATTAAATGGCAGAATTGTTGGATCCAAATAGATAACCTATGTTCAATGATCCTGAATTATTTGACACCTATGTTGAGAAAATTCCCATTGGGATGAAAAGAAAATATGTATTTTATGAGATTCCATATTGGGAGCATCTTAAGATTGGTCACTTACTAGATCCCATGCATATATTAAAAAATGTTTCATCTTCTTTATAGAGACACATATCATAGAATAAAAGTAACACATTGAATGTTAGGAGAGATCCTATTGCTTTAAATACTAAAAATAGACATTGGCCAAGAAAAGAAACTAGAGGAGAGTCTAGTCCCTCTTGGTCTTTTAAAGAAGGTGATATCCCATGGATTTTGAAGAAAGATGATCTTTCTATGGTGAAATATGTTATATTGGGTGTGAAGGAACCTTCTTTATATGGATCAGATCTACGACGTTGCTTCACTATAGAAGGGAATTTGTCGAGGTTGAAATCACATGACCATCTGAACCTTCTAAGCCTATGTATGTTGAATACATGATTCTTCTTCTATACCGACGTCGGTGAAAATATGCTATGTACTCACAATTTTATGGAAATTAATGATGCGTGTGTCTATTTTGTAGTGTCATTATCCTTTGCTCATTCATGGTTTTGTGAACCATGACTTTCCCAGTACCTGTGACATGCCATATTGAAATTATCTACATTTGTATGTTGGATCACATCAAGGGAGATTCATATGGCTAGCATTCCACAATGGCATCGAAAGATAGTTGATATTGTTTATATGTTTGAGAAGAAACTTCCTATGAGTTTTGTGGACTTGCAAGTCCATCTTCTAATTCACCTACTATTCATGTCTAGATCCGTTAAGGTCCAAACAAAAACCTCATGAGGATATGAATCCCCTTGGATTTTTATAGATGTGGTACTCCTCTTTGGATAAAATATATATCTTGAATATCTTGGATTAGGGAGAATGATAGACAACAAACCCCATATCTTTATTGCTTTGATTTATACATGGAATGGTTCTTGATAACTATATTTGCTTTTTATATGAAACACGTAACTTCTTAACAATAAAAAGAATGAATAAAGGCTCTACTATCAAAATATATGTATACTTAGCATAATTTATGCAACCCTCTAAATCAGATACAAGCAGTGGATACATTCATATCTTCTCATAAGAAAAATGATGAAATAGTTTGGATCATTTCAGAGAACTTCAAATGAGTTATGCATTCATAACTGAAAGAATTTGATGAGAATACTTCAAAAATCTCATGATTAGAGACCCCAAGATCTGAGAAATCATTAAAGTAAAGCCCCAAAGTAGTTTTCTGTGGAGTTTTATTCATAAAAGTTATTCAAAAATAAAAAACATCTCAACAAACCAATTGACTAAGTGTTAAGAAATGAAGCTTGTCAAATACAAAGAATAAATCTCAATGAATCTAATAGACAATCCTGGATTACATCTGACAGTCACATATATGGTTGTAAATACTCCATGATATTATATAGAATAAGTCTTTGAAGAATACAAGAAAGACACGCAATAACTCAACCTTATGTTTAGTTCATAAATACAAACATAAAGCCTTGAAAAAGTAGTGTAGAAGAAAAAAAAGAATGGAGAAGATGAAGATCTTTGTTTTCTAATTAGAAGCTTGACTGCATGTTGATGGTTGGACCCTTCTATTCTGATATTTTGACTGTCTTCTTCTAATCCTTTGATGAAGTCTTCTCTTGCTTTTTAAAACCTACTCCTCTAACTTCTTGAAGTAGTTAGGGTTTTCTTTTCTAGAAATTTCCATAATTTTTTCTTCTTGAAATAATAAATTCAATTAATACCTCATTGAAGCCTCATTAATGAATTTATATCATTGATATTCGTGTCTTGAAGTGGGCCCCTTTTCATCTTTAATAAAAAAAAATTAATAAACATTTCTTTCGAAAATTTTATTTGGCTACCTTTTTAAAGAGATGATTGTATTTTAATTTTATGGGTAAGATATTTAAATTTTCAGCCATGGAAACCATTTTAGATGCAATATCCATCACCTCATATTTCCAATATTTAAGATATTTAGACACTTAGGAGTTAGTTAAGATCTACTTGGTCTAATATGTCGTTAGGTAAAAGTGTGTTTCTTTAGTATGCATTAGTATGCATTTGTAGTTAGAAAATCCGACGATCACGATATGTTCCCTACATAGAGTGATCCGACGGTTCATACTCTCCTCGATCTTAACGACCATTGATTCGTGGCTTGACACCCGATTGCTCCATGATCTCTATTTAAAGAGAATGGAGGGTCATTTTTCGATGATCGATTGTGAGAAACTCTCTTGTAAAATCTCTCTGTAATCTTTTTCTTTGCATTAATAAACTTCTCCAAGTGGCCGCATTGGCTGGGGCCGTGGATGTTTCCCCATAGGGGTTTTACCACGTGAAAACATCGGTGTGTTGATCTTTGATCTGGTTATGTGAGTGGTTACTGAAGGGGTTCGTCCTCTGTTGGAATACCTGTGTTGTCAAACATGGTATCAGAGCCTGTTTGAAGACCCGCTCCTGTTGAAGATCGAGATCGTGAAGCCGAGTTGCCTCATCTCCACTTTCTGTCATTTTCGTACATTTCTGGGCTGATAGAACTATTCCATTGCATCTGGAACACTTGTTTCATTCAGGAACACTTTTCGTTTCACTCTAAATGGTTTCTGTTTGCCCAAGATACGACCATTACAGTCAGATCCGGAGGTATAAAGCCTGAATACACATTTTTTAAAATTTCTGCAAAGTTTTATTTTGATTTTATTTCAGTTTGTATTTTTTATTTTTGGGTTGCTACTCTTTTCAATCTACGTATGATATTTTCCCCGCGCCCTGGGCGATCTTGGCAAATCAGAAACAGATAGGAAAATGTGCATCTTCCGGGTAAGCTAACTGAGATCTAACCCTTGTTGTCATCAAGAAGTGAAATTTTTTTTCCTGTGTGAAAAGAGATTTTTTTTAACACGCTCTCCAAGGTCATCTTCCACAACAACACCCCCAATCCTCCTTCTGAATATTACAATATGTTTTGCTAGACCATTTGGTTAAAACTTGCCTTATTAAGTAAGAGGTTTTGAGTTCAAGTCTCTCTTTTATTACTTTTTTTGAAAAAGTTAATGCTAAAAATTGTAAAGTGCATTTCACTTCAAGTATAAAAGTGAATCACTATAAGTAGCTTTATATTTTATTTTAGAGTTATTTATTTTGCATGCAACTTTTCTATTTTTTTTTCACACGAAAAAAATAGTTCCACTGTTATTCTTATTAGAATCAAATGAAACTTCTGATTACATTAGACAAACTTCCATATATGGAATAGTCCTGTTCTGTTCCAGCTGAAACCTGAGAATACTTTGTTTGTCTATTTCCTTTTTAACCAATAATATTTCTGGTTGTTGTCACCTTATAGGATATGTAGTTTATCGTCTCTAATTGTAGTTCCATTGACATTCTCTTCAAAATATAGCCACCCTGGTTTATCCTTAAGAGCTTTCTTGGATAGGCTATCAGCTATTTTATTAAACTGTCTATGAATGTGCATGAAGTTTAATGTTTCAAAGCCTTTCTTTAAGTTGTTAATCTTATCCTTCCAATGACTAAGGTAGATTAGATCTAGTTTAGCTTTGTCACTTATCCAATCTATAGTGACCTTAGAGTCCCCTGCCACCATTAATTTCTTGATAGAGAAGTATGTGGCAAGATGTAGGAGTCCCCATAATCCCATCAACTCAGCTTTCATATTGTTCCCTGTACCTCCAACAAAATGTGCTTGGATGCTGTGTCCGGGAGTGATTTTTAAGTAAATACCTATACCACACTTGTCTGTTGAAGCTGCGCCATCAAAGAAACCAATAGGGTTGTTGTTGAAGTAGACTGGGTTAAGTAGTATGGTTGTTTTATCTGCTTCCTCTTTATGTGGATGTTCTTGTGTGGAGGTAAGAATTTTCTGGTAAAGTCCAGGGACATTCTGGGTTCGGTTTTTGAACATAATTCTATTTCTATATTTCCAAATTTCCCACATAATCAGAAAGGGTAAGTGTTTATGGTTTGGCAATTTAAGAAACCAAAATTTGAGGTTTTCTTCGATGGTGGCCTTGTTCCACTCACAGTCAATTCTCAAAGAAGTGAGGATATTGCCCCAAATCATTTGGGTGGTCTGGTAGTCCACAAAAAGGTGTGTGACTGACTCTTCTGCCTTTAGACACAATGTGCAGGCTGAAGGACCAATTCCACCACGTTTTTGGTAGTTGATGCCGGTAAGTAACCTTTATGTTATAAAGTAACTTCATTGTAAAAGTGATCCCCACTTATCTTTATAAAATTGGGTCACTTCATAAAGCAACTTACACTATCACATGGTTATCTGGTTACCGTTTATGCCTTTTTTTAAAAGGGCATAACTCTCACATCGGAAGTCTGTTTTCAGTGCTGTTTTTTTTTAAACCGAATAACTTTTCGAGATATTTCCATCCAGATCATTAGTTTAAGTTTTTAAATCCACATTATCTGCATATTTAATATGGATTCTACATGTAATGTCTTGCTTACCAGCAACAACTACTTCCAATGGAAATCCCATATGGAAGATTTATTAAGAAGTAAATGCTTGTACTAGATTACCTTGGGAAAGGAAACAACACCCATTGATGATGATAATAAATCCAAATGGGATAATAGGAATGACGAAGCACGTGGACTAATCAAAATGTCCATCTCTCATGATTTAAGGTACCACCTTCAAGGAATTGATGACCCCGAAGAAGCTTGGAACACGATTGAATCTGT
>JASDQU011249423.1:13055-23954 GCA_032191745.1 Picea mariana
TGAGGTACATTTCAACAAATGTATTGTAAATTTATGAGTTAAATTACAACAGATTTATGACTGATTTCTGAGGAAATGTAAGCTACTAACAACAGTAAAAAACCATGATTTATACCTATTCTGAGAGAGGATATAACAACAAGAAGGGTGTTGGTCTACAACCCCTTTGGACCCCATTGATGGCACAGGAAGAGGGTACCCCTCCAAGTAGTTTTGTTGGCTATGCAGATTTTGGAACTAGTATCCTACAAAACCTTGATGACTCTAATCTGGTAGAGATTCATTATCTCTCATGACTGCCACTTCAAAATCAAGTTCCAAGGATGATTAAGTGAAGAATGAAGTACCCTTTAGGGTGGATGTTCTGAAACATATAATTGGAGGATCTCCGTCTTGTCTTTGAGAATAGCACCTAGACAACTTGATATCGAGGAGTTATGAACAGTCATGAAAGATGCATCATTATGAGGGCATTTTCTCCAACAAAACTCAAAACTAATATAGATGTATCCCTAGCATACTTTCAATAGTTAATAGGTGGAATGCCTAAGATTAAAATGATAAATTGGAAGGAAGATGACGTCAAGGCAAGGAAGACAATCATCTACTCAAGCCCTTACATTGAAGGGCCAGCTTCAAAATAAAAAGATGAAAAAAGGTGACACCATGGATACCTTCTTCATGAAGATGTCAGAGGACAGAAATCAACCAAGTTCCATTGGAGAAATCATATCAGCACCCTCAGGTATGCACTTGTATATATTATTTGTATTATTCTCATGAGGGTGCTTGCAGAAGGAAGGAACCTTTGCTGAAATCATGGATCCAGAGGGATCTCAGTGCATTTAGAGGAACAACACACTGGAAGTGAAGACTCCAGGTTTGATTGTTTTAATTTTCATGCCCCTAACCTATATTTCTAAGGTTGCTACATTACAAGTAGGTGTTGTAGCTGTGACAACAATCCTTAAATTGTTTTGATTCCAAGAGATGTATTCATGAATCTCCTATAGGAGATATTCTTGTCTTGTTTTCTTTTGTTTTTTTTCTTGTTCCAAGCAGGTTAACAACAAAGGAAGATGGTTATCCTTCAGACTTCAGAGGGAGTCACTTGATTCAGAGGGAGTCAAAACTATTTGAGAAGAAGGAAAAGACAATACCTTCTCCCCTTCAACAGTTCATATGGAGACAATTATTGATCCAGTTGCTCCAATTGATATTCCTAGAAACATTACAGTAGGCCATGAAAGGTGTGTCTAAGATCGAAAAACTCACAAGGGGCAGAGGGACATGCAACTAATGGAAGTGTCGAGAAATATAAAGTGAGATTTGTAGCCAGAAGATTCCCACAAACAGAGGGAGTTGTCTATGATGAGACATTTGATCTAGTAGCCCAATACACTTCCATACGTACTATCATCCATGAGTTGGAAACTACATCATATGGATGTAAAGACATCCTTTCTCAATGGTGAGACTGAGGAAGAAGTTTACATCGAGCAACCAGAAGGATTCATGATATACGATGAGAAATCTCATGTCTACAGGTTGAAGAAAGCCCTGTATGGACTAAAGCAGACACCTCGTGCTTAGTACGAGAAGATGGATGGATTCTTGATGAGTTTGAGTTTCAGGAAGAGTGTTTTTGATCCAAACCTATATTATTACATTGTTGGTGACAAGAGTCTGATTTTGGTGACTTATTCAGGAAGCCTTGTTGTTGGATACAAGCAATCTTTGACTTCTGATTTCGAGATGAAGGATCTGGGTATGATTCACTACTTCTTGGGACAAGAAGTATGACAGAGGACTGATGAGATTTTTCTGAGTCAAGGAAAATATATAGTGGGGATATTAAAGAAGTTCAATATGACATAATGCAAATCCATGCCTACATCGATGGTGATGGATTTGAAGAAAATTAATGATGATGATTCAGACGAGATTGATCCACAGTCGATTGGATCATTGATGTACCTGGTTAACACCAGACCCGATATATTCCATGCAGTGAATGTACTTAGTCAATTCATGAATCATCCGAGACAGACTCACTGGATAGCAGCGAAACATGTATTGAGATATCTACAAGGCACAATTGGATATGGCCTGAGATATGCCTCTAGTGTAGACTTGAGTTTGCAGGGATATGTTGATTGGGCAGGGAGCGCAGTGGACCGGAAGAGCACGTCTGGTTGTTGTTTTATCTTGGGGTCTGCCATGGTTTCCTAGTGCAGCAGGAAACAAATCTCTATGGCCTTGATTACTGAGAAAGCAGAGTATATAACATTGAGTGTGGCAGTCTGTGAAGCAGTGTGGCTTCGCAAGATTCTGACAGATTTATTTGATCATGAGATGGATCCTATTATTATTCATTGTGATAACCAAAGTTGTGTGAAGTTCTCTGTGCAAAAGTGAAACTTTAGATGAATTGTTTAATATTACTCTGTTAAAGGGGGAAATATTAGGGTTGTTGACCCCTAGTCTTGTGGTTTACCCCATAATTTATGGACCAGTCACCTTGGTGACATTTTGTATAATTAAGAGATCATAAGATCTCATTTTAACATAATTGTTCGTCATTGTGAGAAGTATTGGTCTGAAATTTTCGCTATCTTTGGCTCTGTTTTTCTCTTGTGCACTTGTTTATGGCTATTTTGATGAATGGTTGATGGAGGATTGAGGCACTAGCCTTGTAAGAATGCTTCGTAGCTTTTATGGTGGATTATCTTAGCATCTTTCTTGATTTTGGTATGGTTTTTCTACTCTTATGCTATCATTCTTTCAATTCAAGGATTGTTATGCTAGGTTCTAGGTGGGAAGTATAAGGGCATACACCCCCACCATAGTATTCATCATTTTATGCTTCATCTTATTGGTTAAACAAGGGTTTTCTAAGAGAAGTATAAGGGCATACACCCTCTTAGCTTAAACCCTAGCTAGAGAAACTTGCCTTGGGAAGTAAAAGGGATTACACCCCCAAGGAGATAGCTTCTCTAGATCTTTCTTTATTTGACTCCATTAACCCAATAATAAAGGCACTAGTCATATATTGTTTGCATTGGAGATATAAAATCATTGCCTTGGGAAACGTGAATTTTTATCTTTTGAAAGGTCTCTTGCTTGGAGTTGGTTTGCCTAATTAAGATGAGTCTTCCCCTACTAGGGAGTCCCCTCTATCCCACTACTTTAGTTGCTGTTACAAACCATAACCTACAGCCATTAGGGCTGATCTAACCTAGATAAACTACTAACCATAACTCCTAAACTAACCCTAGACTAGCTCCTAAATTTTGCACACTAACTCCACTAATTAGGGCACATCTTTTGGGATAATTGTTGGCATATTTTGATGGTGTAATTTGCTGATATAAGTGACTGAAAGATATAGACATGAGGCTGAAATTTTCTGAAGAAATATACATGTTATAACAGCTTGCTTTATTCAGTTTCAAAGTGCCATATTTTAGCCTATATTCATTGCTAATCTTGATGCGTATTTGCTTAACTAGTTTAGATCTGTGTATGCTGATTTAGATGCTTTATTTTCTGATATAAATTGTCGTCTATTGCTGCAAATTAGGGACATAAATATTAACTTGCTTATCCATACTAACATATATCATTGCAAGTTGGGTTTTCTTGTGTCTCAGGCAGGTACAATCATCCAGATAAGTACTCTACCTGTGGGGTAGTGATCACTTTACTTACAAGGAATATCTTCCCACTTTCCACTCCACTTATAATTTACCTCTAGGGGCCCCACTTCCATCTCTCTCCATCTCCATCTCAATCCCCCTAGGGTCATCGAGATCGCCTCCCTAGAGTGACCTAGTCACCCTTGAAGTGTGGGACCTACATCGAGGTGACATTGGGTGTAGGATTCCCAAGTTGTATCACTTGCTTTGTGGTTGGGTTGGGATTTTCCCAACCTACAACTTGCGCTATAAMAACATCAAACCCTTGTATATCATTTGCAAACCCTATTGAGAAAACAAATATGCAAATACATARACACAACAACAACAAGAAAAARGTCTCTACAGTGGGGTTTCATCATGTAAAAGCGATTATACATAAACCAACTATACATTAAAATACAATAATAATGAGTAAAAGCGATTATTTCAGGGGTACTGGAGCATGGTTGAAAATTGTTTAACGAAATTYCTAGACCAAATCATCACTAGAACMTTACAACAATAAGAAAAAATATATAACAACATTAGAGAAGGACATTACAGTGGTATCATACATGGTTTTCATGCCAGCCTATGTATTGCATGATATCTGATGATTCTGGGGGATGTAACACACATCACATACATGAGGAGAAGGCATAGAGAGGATGAACACTTATTTCATTCAGAGTTGAAAGAAGAGGGAGACATGGGGGACATAAATCAATAGCCAGAGGATAATGCTATGCATATTTTAAATGACTTGGAAAGGACAAAAAATGACATAGTAAGGGTTCAAAATGACATAAAAAGAGGACAAAGTAACATAGAAAGGGGGTAGCAGCAGATGGTTGAACTTCTCACCCAAATTGTGAACAATACTCAAGGGAACCTAAACAATGCAGGTAACAATGGTTCAATAAGGATTAATGGCAACCAAGGTAACAGTGGAAACCATGTTGAAGGAAGAAACACTTATGTACCTAGATGGAGTAACATTGGGACTACTAGTAGAATGACTCATAGATATCATATGCCTCAATTTTTGGAGGGACAACAAGATGGAAATTAGGGGCTACAAGGACAAGGGGAAGATTTCATAGATTATTTGAGGGAGTATCAGAATCTAGGTGGTGAGTTTCAGGAAGCCATGTCTTTATAGGATTTTTGTACTATCAAGTACAGGAATAGGCCCAGGGAATTCAACAAGGGCCTACAAAGTTGAGAGTTTCGATGGAAAGTGGGAAAATTGTCGATCCCTTACTTTGATGGCTCTAGCGAATCCACTGCTAGGGCCTGGGTGCAGGAGTTGGAAACTTATTTCCAACTCAACCCCATGACAGAGTCAAAGGCCATTAAGTATGCTACCTTACACTTGGATGAGGAGGCCCAGGAGTGGTGGTGCCATGGGCTAGACAGATTGGGGAATGTGGATATTACATCATACTTGGACTTCACAAAGAGACTTATGGACCAATTTGACAGGAGGGACCCAGAGTTTCACTTCTTGGAGTTATCATAGCTCAGGCAAAGTGGGATGACATATGCTTACATTTAAGAGTTTCAGAGGGTTGTAGTCACGGTGACAGATGTGTCCGAGCACAAGATGATTATGCTTTTCATTGAAGGGATTCGAACCCCTGCGTGGGTTGGTTAAGGCCTTCAATCCAATATCTCTATAGGATGCCATCACTAGGACAAGGGACATGGAGCATGCAATCCCTAAAAACAAATTTCCTCCTAAGCCTTTCATTTTTCAAAAGAACAAAGACAAGAAACCCTTCTAGAATGAGTGGACCGAGAGAGATAGATTGGATGATGATGATCAGAGATAATTGAGAAGGAAGAAGATCTATTTCAGTTGCAAGGATCCTTGAGAACCCGGTCATAGTTGTTTGGGAAAGGGTAAGGTCCACTATATAGAGGTACTTTCATATAGTGATGGAGAGGATGAAGCAGGGAAAGCAAAGGACAACGAGCATGACAATCCAATTGTTGAGAAACCACATGAGGAGGTTGAGAGTGGGGCTATTTCCACTCTATCAAGTGTTCATAGGTTTCACACCTTCAAGGTCCATGGAGTATTACAGAGACAATGTGTCATAGTTTTGATTGATGGTGGGGAAACACACAAATTCATTGACTCAACTTTGGTGGCTAGGAGAGGCATTCCTAAAATAGATTTTTATGGGTTTAATGTAGTGGTAGCTGGTGGGCACAGTATTCCATGCACACATAAGATTCCACAATTGGTTGTAGCGTTGGGAAACTACACGATGACCGATGACTTTTATGTAGTTGAGTCGCAGACACTATCATCATATTAGGTATTCAATGGCTTGTTTCCTTGTGAAAAAATTATGTTGACTACCAAGGGATGGAGCTAGAATTCAAGGAAACAAATGGTAGGAAGGTGGTTTTGAGGTTTGTATCCAGTGGTACTCCTAGGATTGTCACAGCTAAGCGGATGGAGGAAATTTTGAGGAACATAGATTTAGCTTGCATAGCAGAGTGTTTGATTACTACTCATAAACGTTAAAACGACAACCAATAGTATCATGTATACAACCAAACATTGTTGAGAAAACTTGACCGAGTTTTTGGGGAGATTCCACCAGGGAGACCTCCAGACAGGGGATTTCAGCACACCGTTTACCTAGAGGAGGGGGCCAAACCCGTGATTACCATTGCTTACAGACATCCCAAGAAGTTTAAAAATTAAATTGAGAAGGCCTTTAAGGAGTTGTTGGATATGGGTGATATCAGGCCTAGTTCTATCCTATTTTCTTATTCAGTAGTCTTGGTGAAGAAGAAGGATGGTACTATGAGGATGTGCATTGATTATAGAGCCTTGAATAAGAAGACCATTAAGAACAAGTGCCCCATTCTCAGGATCAACGAGTTTTTAGATGAGTTGCATGGGGCAATGTACTTTTCGAAGATTGATCTTTGATCAGGCTATCATCAGATCAAGTTCAGAGAATAGGATGTTCATAAGACCAATTTTAGGTGTCATTATGGGCACTATGATTTTTTGGTCATGCCATTTGGTCTAACCAACACACCTACCACTTTTCAGTCATGCATGAACCACATATTAAACAAACAGTTGAGGAAGTTCTTATTGGTGTTCTTTGATGACCTACGTATTACAACAGGACTTGGGAGGACCACTTGAGKCATTTGGAGGAGATACTAGGCATTATGAGAGAGMAGTGGTTGTATGCCAAGGTGTCCAAGTGTGAGTTTGGAATGAAGGAKATTATTTACTTGGTCCATGTGATCAGTGTGTAAGGTGTACATATATATTAGGAGAAAATCCAGGCCATATTGGAATGGCCCACACCTAGGTCTCTTACAAAGTTGCATGGATTCTTTGGAATGTGCAACTACTACAGGCAATTTGTTAAGGGATTTTCACTTTTGGGTGCACCATTGAAAGATATTATGAATAAAGGGGAATTCAAGTGGACAGAGGAGTCGCAACATGTATTTGATAGGATCAAGGAGGTGATGAGCACTTGTCCAGTATTAGCACTTACTGATTTCACTCATCCCTTTCTACTTGAGTGTGATGCATTGGGTGAGGGTATTGGGGTCATTTTATGAAGAACAAACACCCAATAGTGTTTGAGAGTAGGAAGCTCAGATACCCAGAGAGACTCTATTCCATTTATGACAAAGAGATGTTCACCATCATCCATGTTTTGGTGAAGTTTAGGCAGTATTTTGTTGGGGATCGATTCGTGGTTAGGACTAACCACAACAATTTGAGGTATTTCCTGGAGCAGAAGGATTTGAATGAGAGGAAAAAAAATGGGTTAGAAATATACAGGCATATGACTTTGACATATAGTATTTGAAGGGTAAGAAGAGTATTGTTATTGATGCACTTTCCAATATTTTGACAGTGTGTTCTCTCATGGAGATTTTAGTTGATTGGAAATATCACCTTTTGGTGGAATATTCCAAGAATCCTTTTGCATGTGAGTTGATGGATGGAATCATATAGGATGACATGTATAGAGTGGTGGATGATATCATTTTCTACAAGGATAGGATATATCTATTTCTTGAGTCCACACTCAAGGAGAATATTTTGAGGGCTTCTCGTAACATACAATTTATAGGTCACCATGGATATTTCAAGACCTACAAATAGATATGAGAGAGGTTCTCATGGAAGGGCCTCAAGGACAATGTGCTACGATATGTGAGGCAGTGTATGACTTGTCATAAGAACAAGTCATAGCATGCCCATCTGACAAGATTATTACAACCTCTACCCATTCCAGAGCAGAAATGAGAGAGTGTGTCGATGAACTTTATCAAAGGTGTACCGAAGGTATAGGGCAGGGATTGCATATATGTAGTGGTTGATTGGTTGACCAAGTTTGCACACTTCTTTGCTATTTCATCAGAGTACAAGGCAACACAGGTGGAAATTGTTTTTTTAGGGAGGTGTTTAGACTTCATGGACTGCCTAGGTACATTATTAGTGTGGAAAACATACTTCTCAGTTATTTTTGGCAGGAGTTGTTCTGATTGGCTGGCACAAAGTTGACTCCTAGCACTAGTTATCACCCTAAAACAAATGGTCAAATAGATAATGTGAATAAATGGATTGAGGGGTATCTGTGGAACTATATATCAGGACAACATAGGACATGGATTAAGTGGTTGCATCTGAGGGAGCATTGCTATAATTTCACCTACCACATTTCCATTGGTACGACTCCATTTCGAGCATTATATGGTTATGATGTTCCTTCATTCATGGATTTGGAATTTGGGGATAACAGGTCTCCCAAAGCCAAGGATTGGATACATGATATTCAAGACCTCCTTAAGGCCCTTAAGGAAAACTTGCAGACAATTCAGAATCAACAGAAGATATATGCACACAGACACAGGGTTGAGCACAAATTTGAGGTAGGGGACTTGGTATTTCTGAGGATACAACCATACAGATAGTCTTCGTTGAAGAAGAGCAGTGCAGAAAAATTGAAACCCTGATTTTATGGTTCATACAAGGTAGTACAAAGAGTTGGGGAAGTATCATGTGAGCTTGAGTTGCCAGAGGGGAGGAAGATCCACAATGTTTTTCATGTGTCATGCCTCAAAAAGACAGTAGGATAGCAGGTGACCACTTCAGCTGAGTTACCCTCGTTGGATGAGGAGGGGCAGTTGGTATTGATTCCAGAGGAGATTTTGGATGTCAGGGAGAGGATATTGAGGAACAGGGTCATCAGAGAGTTCATGATCAGATGGAGAGATTTTCCAATAGAGGATGTTACGTGGGAAGGAGATCAGATTTTGTAGCATCCTGATTTGTAGTTGCTTGGGGACAAGCAATATCAGAAATGGAGGATTGTAATGTCCCCTTCCAAGTGATCTCTCTAGGAGGGCGACTTAGTGGTCTATTTGATATCTGTATGACATAGTCGATGAAAAAGGGGATTAATTAATTATTTAATGTCATTTGGAGTAAAAGAAACATTATAAAATGACATTGACTAATTAAAAAAATTGACTTGGAGAATAATGTGGATAAAACCTTAGAAAGTCATTTTAATTATTTAAGTGAGGGTAAAAAGGTAAAAGTGTTAGAAAAAAAGTAAAAGTGGGATAAAAGAGAGATGAGAGATCATTTCTCTCATTATGATTGATCATTTTACAAATTGACATGGAGAGAGCTCTTGTGGCTTGTGAGGGTTTTGGAGCAAAATCCTTATTGAGAATTGGTTTTGGTGGTGAAATATTCCACCCTAACTAATTAGTAGAGGAAATCATTCAAATTTTCCATTTGCATCCATTGTTGAAGGGTTTGATTCATCTATTGTAGCAAATTAAAGTTTGTGGATACCATAATACTTCTGGAGGAGGTCGAGTTACACATCTGGAAGTCATGCTAGTTTGTGTAGGCCAAGTTTTTTAGTGTGGGAGTCGAGTTCCTTATGTAGAGTTCGATATATTTAACTTGGAGGCAACATTGTCCATTTGGAGTAGCATAGGAAGGTCAAGGGGTTGAATCATCCATAAACAAAGGAAAAATATTTGTGGGGCCGAGTTTCTCTTCTTAAGAGGGTCATATTTATCAAGGGAAAGGTCATATTCCTTTTGTTGGAGGTCGTGGGGTTGTAGAGTTCATTTCCTTCTTGATGCAGCGTATAGTGTCTTGGAAGAGATCGATCCAACCCATAAAAACAACATACATCCCTGTTCCACTTTTTTTTTTCATATATGTCAAGCATGTGTTATGAGGTTACGTTAATAATAAATTGGATCATATCTATTGTGTTTCTTTGTTGTTGTAGTTATTTGTTTGAATGTTTGGCACCTGTAATTCAGCTATCATCTATTGAATGCAAATAAATTATTAGTTGGCATCAAACCCTTGTATATCATTTGCAAACCCCATTGAGAAAACAAATATGAAAATACATAAACACAACAACAACAAAATGGTTTATATAGTGGGGTTTCAACATGTTAGTAAACTATTTGACAAAAGACATGAACCAACTATACATGAAAATACAACAACAATGAGTAAAATGGATTAATTCAGGGGTACTAGAGCATGGTTGCAAACTATTTGATGAAATTCATAGACCAAATCATCACCAGAACATTACAACAGTAAGTAGAAATATATAACAACAATAGAGAAGGACATTACACTCAGAGGAGGTACAAGATCCAAAGTATCGTTCACCATTAAGGAATGATATTCTTTATTCATTTTTGTGTCCCAATATAGATGGCCATAAGCTACTGCAAATGTTTCTAGATCACGAGTCTCGGAAACTTGAGCCAAAGAGATGAGGCTTGCTAGAATTGTGAGCATGTACTATGCTAATATGTAGGATCATTGACAAGATCACCAACTACTTCTCGCATTGTATGGACCCATCTAAGAAGTAGTGGTGTTGGTGCAGGTTCATGTTCAATGGACCCAACTAGAGGAAGGTGAGCAAGTGGAGGTGGATTTTTATCCTTATTGTCATCATATGAAGAATAAACCAAAATATGATCACTAACATAAAACTTAGGAAGAGAGGATGACATGGACACCGAATATGGCTCGCGGGCCAAAAATGGCACAAACATCGAATTAAGCTTGTAGGTTGAGATATTTTCATCAAACTTAACATCTCTCCTAACAATAATTTCATTGGAATGAGGTTGAAGAAGTCTATAACCTTTGACATCTTCA
>JASDQU011249424.1:0-21569 GCA_032191745.1 Picea mariana
GCTCTTATTCTTTATATCCTGCTCCCTTTCAGACTGAAAGGATCAGTGCACCATACTCTTCTTCTTCTTATTTCTTTCCTTCCTACCTCTCCCTTTTCTCGTTTTTCCAAGTCCGGACCTGACCCTGAAGCGCTTCATCTCTCCCTTTTCCAGTCTTACTAAAAGAAGAAGCACCAGCCCTGGCCTTCCTTGAAGTGGTAAATTCTCAAGTGATAACCTGGCCTTGCTATCCCGCAGCCTTTAGCAATATACAAGAAATGAGAACGACTCATGTTGCTGCTTCACACGGTCGACCTAAGATAGTGGTGACTCGAGGGCGGATCGAGATGTTAGTAACGCTGCAACCAGTCTCGACCATGTCCAGGAATGAAGAGAATAATTTGTCAAAGGCAGGCCCTCAACTCTGTACTGGAGGTACTGCAATTTACCCAACTCACAGATGCTCCAGCAGGAGAGCTGCAATTTACCCAACTTACAAATGCTCCACGTACTTCCCATGCAAAACGTGTAATGACATGGAGACGTGAAGACATGTCCGTCCATTCCGTGCATCCTTCACTTTTCGAAGTCACCGAGAATATTCTTCCTCATTCATTTGTCAAAAACAACTGTCCTACTTTGTTGTAATCAAAACAAATTTTTTCTTAATTTCAATTTTTAGATAGAAAATAGACACTGCTCTTTAATGTTTAAATACATACTGTTTTTTGTTGCTTGTATTTAATCCTTAAATGCAGTAGTCATGGTATTTCTATCAAACAGAAATTTAACTATTTCTACATTTATTAACATTCCTCGGAAATGCATTCACTATACATAGCGATTTTTTGAAAATGAAAAAAAATTGATTGAATCAATAGATTGCATTTTTTCAAATAAAATTGCCGATAAATTCTCGCCAATTTTCTACCAAGTTATTCCAATTTTTTGAATTGTTTAACGCAGGTGTCTGACTTTTGCAAAATTGCTTTTGAATCATAGGACAGAGCTTGTGTTTCCATAGATGTCATATAAAGCAAAGGAGAGAGATTATGTAATCATAGATGCCATTATTAGCGAAGGAGAGAGATTGTGTTATATAAATAGTGTGTATTAAATATCTTTTACAAATCTATTCCAAAGGTTTTTTATTTCAAATATAAGATTTTATGCTGCTCTTGATTTCTAATCCCTCTATCTTATCTAATTTCTAAGACAATTTAGTTAATTAAGTATACTGATAATATTATTATGCATTCGATTAATATATTGAAGTTGTTAAAATTATGGAACTTCCAGCACAAACAGATTAACAGAAACCCTCTTCAAAGATCTTAGTGAATTCCCCATGACGCCCGCAACCAAATATGCTTATCAACAGTTGAACTGGGGTCCTACTGGATATAGAAAAGGCTATTTTTTAATCTTCGCCAAATACTTCTCGTCATTGTTTCCAAGTACTGCTCTTTGTCTGCCATTTTTGAAACTTTGCAGACTGAAATGCGATATGCAGAGGCGCGCATAAACAAAAACTTCATTTCTGTGTACATAAATGCAACGGGGCCATTTTTGAAACTCTGCAGACTGAAATGTGATATGCAGAGGCGCGCATAAACTAAAACTTCAGTTCTGTGTACATAAATGCAACGGGGAGTGGAAATGTTAAGGATACAGTCATTACAAACGGCGTACCGTACTTCTCACGGTTTCACAATATTCTGGTCAATATTATCCATAATTATCAGTGTTTTACAATTATATTCATTTACCTTTTACTTTCTGGACAAAGACTTGTTGATCGGCAACCTCCTTTGTTTGTTTAAATAATAACAGTCTCTATGTAAAGAATTTAATTTAAAATGGTATTTAGATATCAGCAAATGTTTCTGTCTTGAATATAGTAGTAATAGTCTATGTGAAAAATTTAATTTAAAATAGTAGTAATAGTCTATGTGAAAAATTTAATTTAAAATGGTATTTAGATATCAGCAAATGTTTCTGTCTTGAATATAGTAGTAATAGTCTATGTGAAAAATTTAATTTAAAATAGTAGTAATAGTCTATGTGAAAAATTTAATTTAAAATGGTATTTAGATATCAGCAAATGTTTCTGTCTTGAATATAGTAGTAATAATCATGATTGACTGTGAAAATATCCAAATTAAAATTTAATGTGTTTATATTAAAATTAAAAAAATAAATCAAATTTTATTAACAACAAATTTTAGAAGTGAAAAAGATTTTAAAATAAATAAAAATGTGTATAATGTTTCCAAACCTCCATGTTTGGAGTGGACGTCATTTCACCCATCATCATACTAAAAATTCCAATATCCAATAAAGAAATCAAGTTAAAAAAAAACACAAATAAAAACATGCCATTTGACTCAGACTCTGTCATCATATACGAAAATTTCCAATATCCAATAAAGAAATCAAGTTAAAAAATACACAAATAAAAACATGTCATTTGACTCAGACTCTGTTATATAACAAGATTACAGTTACAGGAATTTGAATTAGCATAGTTTAAATGTTCTTTTTGTGGGTTTTTTTTTTCTTCATTTTTTTTATTTGATTTTAAGGGAAATCTAGTAATGAATGATTGAATCAAATAAAAACATGTCATTTGACTCAGACTCTGTTATATAACAAGATTACAGTTACAGGAATTTGAATTAGCATAGTTTAAATGTTCTTTTTGTGGGTTTTTTTTTCTTCATTTTTTTTATTTGATTTTAAGGGAAATCTAGTAATGAATGATTGAATCTGTAGATTTAAGTAGTTAAGTTTGTATGATCCAAATATCTCAAGATTTTTCAACACACTAAATCTAAAAAAACTCGATTTAAAAAACAGAAAATAGAGATTTTATTCAAATTTCCCAAAAATAAAACATTTAACAAAAACAAACCAAATTACTGTCGCTAAAGTAAATGCTTTATTCTAGTGTTTTTTCTGCAACCGTTTATAAATAGATTTAGAAAGATCGCGAGCCATCCATGGATGGTCCGTTTGCAGTTCTTCAAAGGCTATGTCATACAACTCATCGTTGAGATCACGAACAATAATATTCAGAGCCGCCTCTCTCGTTGTTTCCAAGTCATATAAATAAGCCATCTTCAAAATTTCGATACAGTTGTTCTTACTCACAATCTCATTGCAAATGAATTTGTCCATAATCTCATTGCAAATGAATTTGTCCAATTTCCCCAGGAGCAACTTGACTTGGTAAAAATGGGCGAGCTTCACAAGCTCTCTGTAATTCGCATGAATTTCTTCAGAGCTCACATGGGCAGTGTATAGAAATTTCAGAAACGCTTTGAGACTCTGTCCACCAGCTTCCTGAATAACCACTTTCCTGGTTTCTTTTTCCTTCAGATCTACTTCTTCAAGAATTTTTCGGAAAACCTCCGACCTATTCACCTGTACAAAAATTAAACCATATTATACAAAAATTAAACCATATTAAAATAACAAAAGACATGAATTTATATCATCGTTACTATAATCCAAGACAACATAAACAACACACCAAAATCAAGGTGTGTGCGAAACATTCGGATCCATCGGAATTACAGAAAAGGGTAACAAAATCTCCAGTGGCTGATGGTGGTGATGTCAATTCCCCTGGAACAAAACTCCATTTTCTTAAAAAAGCAATCTCTTCTTCCATATCATCTTTCTTTGAATCACAATAGCGGTCATCCTGTGAGAATGGGATTTCAGAATATGAGATTGGGAATTCAGAACATGAAACTGCGTCACAGTATCTACAACCCATAGCCATTGCCCTTAGGCTCGCGAGCGTTCGGAAGAAAATTTTTGAGCTCGGCTTCCTTACAAAGACACATCTGGCCTACCTCCCGAGCTTTTCAAAAAACAGCACGTAGTATTAAACAAAACTAGGGTGGGATGGGAATCCAAGGTGTTTGGCAGGGCGAAACTTTTATGACATTAAATATTAACATGGAATAAAATCGTGAATAAAATCCAGAATTGTACAAAACATCAAAGCATAAGGTTCGATCCCGCTGGGCGGGCCATATGGTGTACAAGTATTACAATGAACCTATCCTTCATCCACTATCTAATCAGACAAAACTGGTCAGAATAATATGCCTCGAAAAAGTTCACATAGTTTCTTGCCACACCGACTACGGCGTTCGCTTCAAAAGTTGAATTGTGTTGTACTGCGTTGTAGACTGCGATTCGCTATAGTCGCTACCAAAACAAGTTTACATTGAAAGTAGATACGTGACACGGACTACTGCCGCCGCGTCAAAAGCTGAATTGTGTTGTAGCGCGTTGGAGACTGAGATTCGCTTCCAAAACAAGTTTATGAAGTTTATGTTGAAAATAAAGGCGTTGGTTGAATGTTTTATTTGGGTTTTTTGGTTGGAATTTGGTGATGTAAATTTGGACAAAATTACTATTTTCTGTGGTTTAAATTGTATTTTTGAATGCATAAATAGATTCAGCGTGATGAAATTTTTTTGGGGCACTTTGATTATATAAACTTAGCCACTCAAATCTGCAGATCAACCATTCATCATCGGATTTCAAGCAAAATCAAACAGAAAAAGTTGTCTAAAAACCTTCAAAAGGTAGAACGTTTAGACTACTGCGAAAGGAAATGAGTTGGCTAAATGTTCTACTTTTTGGGTTTTTTGGTCAGCCATGTAAATTTAGACAAAATCACTATTTTTCTGTTGTTTAAATTGCATAAATGGATTCAGCCTGATGAAAAACCCGCACTCGGATTATACAAACTTAGCCACTCAAATATGCAGATCCAATTATTCATCACCGGATTTCGGGCAAAATCAAATGAAAAAAATTGTCCGAAAACCTCCAAAAGATAGAACATTTAGACTATTGCTAAATGAAGTAAATTTATTAATATTAATAAATTTCACTTGCTCACATATTGGTTTGATGGTATGCACACATGTTTGATGGTGGTGAGTAGAATATCTAAACTACTTTTTATATGGAAACACTATACTAAGCTTTGTCTAATTTTTCTAAGTTTTGATTCTTTTAGTCAAAATCAGTTAATTTAAATCTATAAACATCATAATTTTCTACTATTTAAATTAATAAATTATTTTTTATCATGTTAATAAAAATATAAAACTTTGTATTGAATTTTTTTTTCTCTTTTTCCCTGGATAGGAATGTGCTGAAAATTTGACTTATTATACGTGCTCGTGTTTGTGTCGTTATCTAGGTAGCCATATAAAAAGCCTCCTCTTATACCCACCGCTCAATAGAATATATCGTAATTGTTTCATAGTCCAATTATTTTGACTCAGTTCTCAGTATTTAAAAAAACTTCAATAAAGCTTATCAAATTTTATATTTTTTTATAAAATTTAAGTGTATTTTGAATGCACTATTCCTCTATTTATTTATGATTTTGATTTTTCAAGTTTCTCACTGAGTATAATATAAAACTTGGTTGAATGAGTAATTAAAAATTATTAAAAGTTTTGTTATTAAATATAATTTTGTTTTGTTATTAAATATAATTTTTGATTGTTAGTTATTTTTCAATATAAATCTGATCACTCTCAGTCAGGTATGTGGAATTCATTATTTAGACTCATTCGATTGAATGTAGTTCGTGTACTCCACTTTGGGAAATAATGTTCTTTATGGAGAGAGTTTAAGTAACGCACGTAGAGCAATGCAGAACTAATAGCAATAAATTTAAAGGGAAACCAGAACATCCCATAGATTAAACTAATAATTCATAGGTGTGATAAGATTTTCAAAAGTGTTAATCATTGATTGTAATAATAAATACTTAAAAATGGTTATATATACATAAAAGTAAAAGTGAAAGTGAAAGTGGTGTTTATATGTATTTGATAGTGTTTTTTAAACATATTACATTTTATAGAAAAGAATTAAGAGGTTGATATAAAAACATAGGTTTTCCATACAAAATTTTTCAAATGTAAAAGATTTACAAGAGTGTATATCAAAGAGCAGATATGTCATTATGGTGGTTTAAAGTCATTATTTCAAAGAGAAGATTTTCAAATGTAAAAGATTTACAAGAGTGTATATCAAAGAGCAGATATGTCATTATGGTGGTTTAAAGTCATTATTTCAAAGAGAAGATATGTGATCATAGTGGTTGGAAGTCATTATTCTAAGGCAAATGATATATTTGAGATATGTCATCATGGTGGTTCAAAGTCATTATTTCAAAGAGAAGATATGTGATCATAGTGGTTGGAAGTCATTATTCTAAGGCAAATGATATATTTTACATTGGTTACATTGATTCTAGAAGGTTTCATGTCCTAAACTATTGAACAAATGCATATGATAAGTTGCAATATGCCACTGTTCAATATTAAGCACAAACCA
The DNA here is from genome assembly GCA_032191745.1 of Picea mariana. NCBI lineage: Eukaryota > Viridiplantae > Streptophyta > Pinopsida > Pinales > Pinaceae > Picea > Picea mariana. The sequence goes on from JASDQU011249424.1 coordinate 6,364, forward strand.
AATTGTTGTAACATGAAGAAGATTAAAATCCCTACATACATGATGTTATATTTGTAAATGCGGAAACACAAATATCATATAAGGAAATCAATAAATACGCAGACAAGAAACACAAAGATTTGTGTGGTTCACCCAAAGGTTGGGCTACGTCCACCAAGCAGAGGTATCAATTGTCTTATTATTCAGATCAAGGAGATTACAACAACTCACTCACACTCATCTCTCACTCTTGTCTGCCTCTACGGGCTTACATAAATACATTTACACAGGAAACTAAAAATGAATGTGCTCCTATCCTTGGTCTCATTTAGTTAAAACCAATTCGGAATAATAGGATTTAAAATCCTAATATTGGGAGTTTGTTGTCACCGTTTAATAATCTCCACCTTGACAACAATTAACCTGATACCTTTCTCCTTCTTTTGTTCATCACCTTTTCTGCAAGCCAAGAGAAGCCAAGCACCATCGTAGCTTCTCTAACAGTACTGGTTTTGTGAACATGTCTGGGCCGTTCTCTTTTGTATGCACTTTATCAAGAGAGACTCCACCTTCATCAATAACATGTCTTTCAAAATGGTACTTGATATGTATATGTTTTGTTTTACTGTGGTAGGTTGGATTCTTAGCCAAGTGAATATCACTTTGACTATCACAAAGTAACTTTACTTTTTCCTACATCCTACCAAACTCACCAAACAAACCTTTCAACCAAACTACCTCTTTGCAAGCATGTGAAGAAGTTACATATTCTGCTTCTGTAGTGGATAAAGCAACAATGTTCTGTAGCTTTGACATCCAACTAATAGTTCCACCTGCAAAAGTAAAGACATACCCTGAAGTCGACCTTCTCTTGTCCAAATCACCTGCAAAATCAGAATCAACATATCCACAGACTGATTCACAACCATTGTTATAGGTGATACAATAATCACGTGTGCCCCTCGGATATTGAAGCACCCATTTCACTATTGTCCAATGCTCTTTACCTGGATTTTCCATATACTTGTTGACAACCCCAACTGCATCTGAAATATATGGCCTTGTACTAACCATCGCATACATTAGACTTCCTACTGCATTGGCATATGATATTCGAGACATATATTCTTTTTCTTCTTTTTTACTAGGACATAAACTTGAAGAAATCTTAAAATGGGAAGCCAAAGGGACTGAAACTGGTTTCACATCGTTCATACCGAACCTCAAAAGTATCTTCTCAACATACTTCTGTTGTGACAACCAAATCTTACCATTCCTCCTGTCTCTAAATATCTCCATGCCCAAAATCTGCCTTGCTGCTCCTAGATCTTTCATATCGAACGTCCTAGCCATCTGAGCCTTTAACCTGTTGACCTCAGTTATGATTTTTCTTGCTAAAATCATATCGTCAACATACAATACTAAGATAATGAATATTCCATTATTCAATTTCTTAAAGTGGACACAATGATCATACTCACTCCTTGTATAATTCTGGCTCACCATGAAAGAGTCAAATTTCTTGTACCATTGTCTGGGCGACTTCCTCAGACCATACAATGATTTCTTGAGCCTGCAAATAAATTTCTTGTTGCAATTATGAACGAACCCTTCAGGTTGTTCCATGTAGATCTCCTCATCCAAATCTCCATGTAAAAAAGAAGTTTTAACATCTAGCTGCTCCAACTCCAAATCAAATAAAGCAACCAATGTTAATACACTTCGAATTGAAACAAACTTAACAACTAGTGAAAAAATATCATGAAAGTCAATACCTTCTTTCTGAGAATATCCTTTCACAACCAACCTTGCTTTGTACCTTTCCACATTATCATCAACACCCTTCTTCAGCTTGTAGACCCACTTGCAACCTACATTTTTTCTGTCTCTTGGAAGTTCTACCAGGTCCCATGTGGCGTTCCTCTCTAATGCCTTCATTTCATCCTTCATTGTTTCTTTCCATTTATCACTGTTAGAACCCTTCACACCTTCCTGATAGCATGAAGTTCATCATCAATAGTACTTAAAGAAACCGACGAAACCAAATCATCATACCTTCTTGGAGGAACTCTGACCCACGTAGATCTCCTTAGGGAATTTTGTGGCTCATCCACATTCTGTTGATTGCTATCATCAACCATGTCTTATTCTGCAGGAAACTCTTCATGAACATCTTCATAAACTTGTTTATGTTCACATCCATCTATATTTGAACTGGTTTCAAACTGAATCTGTCAATACATAGGTACTTCTTCCTATTTCATTTGAACATCTACATCTGATTTGATGAGAGATGATTCATCAAATATTACATCTCTTTTAATGGTGATCTTGTGGGCAGTAGGATCCCACAACATGTACCCCTTAATACCATCACCATATCCAACAAAGATAAGCCTTTTTTATTTTGGATCTAATTTAGAACACTGATGTTTAGGAATTAGAGCATATGCTTCACAACCAAAAACTTTAAGATTAGAATAATTACAAGGATGACCTTTCCATACCTCTTCAGGAATCTTGCATTTTATTGTTGTTGATGGTGATCGATTTATTAGATAACAAGTTGTAGTTACTGCTTCTGCCCATAGTTCCTGCTGCAAATTGGCATTACTAAGCATACTCCCTTCTCTTTTTAAAAGAGTCTTTTTCAGGCATTCAACAACTCCATTTTGATGAGGAGTATAGGAAGTGGTTTTATGCCTATCAATCCCAAACTCTTTGCAATAGATCTCAAACTCCATTGATGTAAATTCACCACCATTATCAGTTCTTAAACATTTAATGAATATACTAGTGCTCTTTTCCACTAAAGTATAAACTGCTTGAAAACTACAAATACGTCAGCCTTACTCTTCAACATATAGACCCAAACCTTCCTAGAGAAATCATCTATAAAAGTTACAAAATATGATGATCCTCCATATGAAACAGTGGAGGATGGTCCCTATTATCGCACAGTTTGTAGCAAGGATAAAAGGCTAGAGATTGGAGAGGCAAACTGGCATAATTGGAACCAATCCCACCCACTGTCACCTCGATGGGAAGGTTCTTTCTATTTAGGGAGGTAAATCCCAGGGGAGACGTCCCCAGTAACTTGAGGTTTTGAGAAGGGCAAAGGCTTTATCAGAGCAAAGTGATAGTAATCCCTCTCACAAGTCACCACCTGATCAGAAAGTTTGGCTTATAGCCACAAAAAAGATAACCGGAAGTAATAACCAAGAAGTATCCCTGCCCGAGAACAAAGCAACAATAAAACTGCATGTGCAAGCGTGCTTTCTTGGTTAGTACTTCATATAAATCAATGACTATCTGATATATAAACAATTGAATAATAAATATTGACGAAGTGAATGTTTATAAAAGTAGCAACAATATATAATGTCACTTCTTCAATAAATATCAAGAAAACGTGGCATTCAATGTAACCAATCAACACTTCATTAAACAATGCCTTAAAATAACCATACAATTGCTCATAAATGGAACGATTAGTTGCACAAGGGTGTTAATAGCAAGAGATCACGACAACACTTAGTTAGTAGGATTAGTCTTAAGCTAGGGTCAGCGTAGATAGGGTTTCATTCAAAGTATTGAGAGTGGTTTTCTGATCAAGTTTACTCAAGTCAAGAGGTCTTTAGATCAGTGCCTTAGGGTTAATGGAGTCAAAAGTAGAGGACGCAAGAGCTAAACGATCAAAAGATAGTACGACTAAGGACTAGAAGGTGAATATTTGAGGTGTTGTTGGGGCAAGGCCTCAAAATCAAAACCCTAGGGGAGAGAGGCTCACCTTGGTGTAGGGGAACTAGGCCTCAGTTCTCTCTCCTCCTTCCTTAACTCAGTGGAAATGACGGCTAGTTGAGAAGATAGCATAAAACTAAAACAAGAGGGTTTAGAAGGCAACGTGTTTCTATGTCAAGGCTTTACCTTCAAACCCTAAGGGAAAAACTGCTCTTCAAGGTGTAGGGGAACTAGCCCTTGAGACGTCTTCTCCTTCTTAGCTCAGAAAATAAAACGGCTAGCAAAGAAGAGGTAGAGAAGAGTGTAGCTACAGCTAGGCTCTTTCTCTCTTCAAATAATGGCAAAAATTATTGACAGGGACACGAGACAAGAACTAATGATGTGTGCTTGTCATCTAGGGTTTATGCAACAAATTTATAACATTAAATGCAAGAAATAAAAATAAAACCATTCATTTAAGAAGTTTTCAGAAATTCACTTACATTTCACCAAGAAACATCATATAAAACCCTAGTTGTAATACCTTCCATCAAGAAAATGCCAAGAAATGCCAATATGAATCCAAAAATGCCTTCCTTCAACAAGTGTACCTCACAATTTCAGCCAATAACCCAAGAGAGGGTGCAAATTTCATACCTCACCAATGAGTTGGTGAGAGATGATGATAAAATGAGAGTAAAAACTCTCAATATATACTGTATCAATGACCTAATTTTACTTTTAGGTCATAAAAAGGCCGACAAGGCCAAAATACTAAAAAACATATTGTTTTACATTAAATGACAAATTAAAACCCTAATAAAGAAACATAAGGACATCATCCCCTTTCTAGGGTGACGTTAGCCCCTTCTAAGAAAAATGCAGCCTCCAGGAGAAAAACATTAACCCCCCTTGGGATTCTCCAAGCTGCCACACGTGCCAAACTGCCTTGTTTATTTGCCAAAACTTCCATGAAGCAGGGATGACATCATGGACCTCATGGGTGACGGCCTAGGCCTTCCAAGGCCAACATTCCACTGAAAAGGGCACAACCCCCCTAGGTCAAGCTCTGTCAGGGTGCCTCTGGTGGAACGTCCTCCTCTTCTCTTGTGCAAAGCCCTTGATCCATATATGTCTTGTCTCTGCCCCTGATGGGGTCTCAACATCCATTTGATGGGCTCTTTAGCCCCATGGAGGTTCGAAATGATCATATCCCCATGTGTACCAGTCCAAATGGTACCTGTCTGCTGGGCATGATCCTGCACATCAACAACTACGCCCTCCATGGGCTCATCAGTCACAGGGATCATAGCAATGTCAATCACATCTCATCATCAATATTATTAAACACGTGCATGAAATCCCTAATACATCAATCAAAGTTCAAAGACATTACACAAGCCTGCAATACACATTTGGAGAAAATGACAGGGCGTCCTATTGGGCTAGTGTCCACTGGAAAAGGAGAGTTTTTGGAAGAGACCTCATCCAAGCCATGCAACTGGGTGATGTGGTCAAGGGATGTCCAAGCAAGTGGGTGGAGTGAGGGCAGAGGATGCAAAGATTTACCTGTGGGTGCCTTTGTAGAAGGTGAGCTACACCTATCCTGGATGCAAATATTTCCAAGCCCATGCCTTTATTCTTTCCTTTTATTCTTTTATTTTTTAATTTGATTTTTTCTTCAAGAGGCTAATCAGGGGAAACCGCCTTGGCGTGGTGACCAGTGGTGACAGCGTTACCCACAAGTACTTTTGCAAAAATGAGAAGGTTGGCTTGTGATGAGACCCCTTTTCCCTTGGCCATGCAACCAAGAGTCACTATCCACACATGGTAACCAGCTGGTGGCAATGTCATACTGCTAGGTACCCATGGACTTAATAAGCTGGCTCATGATGAGACCCCCTATCCTTTGACTAGGTCTTGTTTTGTTATTTTTGCAGGTCCCTCTTGTTTCTTGCTGAGAAGCCTTTTATTGCTTTCTTGGGGATCCCAGGGCGAAGCATCTTGAGGTTTTTTTCTTAGAATTTTATCTTTTGCCAGCTTGCTTTTACCTTCTAGGCCTTTAGCCCCTTCTTCCCACAAGGTAAGGTGAAATCCTGTAAATAGGACAACCCATTGCCCGGACAAGTGGAATGGGATAGGTGAGCGGGAAGCAAGATGAAAAAGTGGTGAAGGGAGTGGATGATGGATTTTCAGAAATCCCCCCGGTGGAAAACCGAAACCAAGGACACAGGCTTACTAGGGCATCCTGTCAATCCCCCCAGATATAGTCAAGTGGGAAAGTGTAAGATCCAAGCATTTGTTAGAAACAAAAGGAATCTAATGCACATATTCAAGGTTTTTGATGATCAAAGTGACACATACCATGATACCCGGACTAATTACCTCATGGAGCAAGAACCATCTATGACACAAGACTAAGTCGATGGTGATGGATGATGCTGCTGCTGATAAGATAAAGATGCTGGAAGAAAGAAAAGGTGGGCCCTCCAGGGCCATGCTAAGGTCAATTCTGCTCTCGGTACTCCATGTCTAGGACCTGTGGGCCTCAAGACATGATCTCCTAGTTATACCTAACAGTGGGGGATAACAGTCACCAAACATCAAAATGAATATAATCAAGGATTCCTTTACTGGTGTGTCTTTCGGTTTTAAATCTCCACCTATTCTGTTTTCCATAAATACAGTGGTTGCATAAATATAACTTTAAAGACTTTAGACTAGAAAATAACTTGCGATCAGATAATACCTTTAATCCTTGTTCACTCATATGACCCAACCGTTGATGCCATAGTTGAACAGAATCACGGTCGTTCTCAGATACCGCTGTCGCATGATCTAACTCGATTCTTCCTTCTAACAGAAACAAGTTACCAACCTTCTTTGCTTTCATAACCAATAGGATTCCTTTGTAGACCTTCATAACTCCACCTTGAACAATACTTTTATATCCTCCAGTATCCAAGACTCCCAAACAAATTAGGTTCTTCCTAAGATCAGGTACATGTCTTACATCAATTAGTATTTTAACAGTTCCATCAAACATCTTAATTCGAATGCTACCAATTCCCACAACTTTACATGAGATATCATTTCCCATGTAAACTATTCCATCATCTATAGACTGGTAAGTAACAAACCAGTGTCTATGAAGACACATGTGATTTGAAGCATCGAAATCTAATAACCACTTTTGATCATGATCATGTGATAGTTATTTTTCAATATAAATCTTATCACACTGACTCAACTAGGCGAAATTCATTATTTACACTCATTCGATTGAATTTAGGTCATGTACTCCACTTTGGGAAATAAATGTTCTCTATGGAGAGAGTTCAAGTAACGCACATAGAGCAATGCAGAGCTAATAGCAATAAATTTAAATGGAAACAAGAACATACCCTAGATTAAACTAACAATTCATGGGTGTGATAAGATTTTCAAAAGGGTTAACCATTGATTGTAATAATAATTACTTAAAAATAGGTATATATACATAATTATGGGTAGGGAAAGTGAAAGTGGTATCTATATGTATTTGATAGTGTTCTTTAAACATATTACATTTTATAAAAAATAATTAAAATGTTGATAGAAAAACATAGGTATCCTATACAAGATCTTTCAAATGTAAAAGATCTCTCATACAAGACCTTTCAAATGTAAAATATTTAAAAGAGTGTATATCAAAGAGTAGATATGTGATCATGGTGGTTCAAAGTCATTATTCTAAGGAAAATGATGTATTTGGCATTGGTTACATTAACCCTAGAAGGTTCCATGTCCTAAACTATTGAATAAATGCATATGATAAGTTGTAATTTGTAATTGTTCAATATTAAGCACAAATCAAATTGTTGTAACATGAAGAAGATGGAAATCACTACATACATGAAGCCCAAAAATGAAGTATATTTTTCTATCAAAATTTTAAGATAATAAGGAATCTTGTTTTTCTTCTAAACAACTACATTTATAGTTGGTTTTTTTGTGTACATATTTACTCCTTGTTTACCAAAGATCATCTCGCCATTTTAGAGGAGCAATCATCTCGCCATTTTAGAGGAGATTAAAATTGACAAGTGATGTGAGATATGGAAAGATCGTCTCTGCTTACAAATGATGCTAGAGATGGAAAACATCGTTTGATGTCCCTTATTAACTCGATGCATTCTACCTGTGTATGTCATTACCAATACATGTTGATGGGTCAACCACACAATCGTTTTCCTTCTCTGAATGCTTTAATAATCAATATAACATGCAATTTATTTTCATCAGATGCCCATCTCGACCTTCTGGAATCCATCAATCTAGCCACGAAGACCCTAAGATCATCTGAGTGATTCTACCCTCATCTTAATGAGATAGGAAGGGTATGCATATTTATAGACCAATTAACAATGGGAAATTTGATTGCAGGGTGAGTGCTCTCTCCCTCTCACTGACTTTGTGATAGCGAGGGGTTGATTCTAAATGGAATTGGGAAGGTGTCTCGTTAATCATATGTTGTTTTCCCTTGGACCTCCAAAACCCACTTGAGTAAGAGTAATACCTCATTCATAGCTTTTTATCATAACAAAAAGAGGGGGTAGAAGAAGAGTTGAAAATATAGATCCATTCTAATTTATGAGAACCTCAAGATGTGTCTATTATAACACATCAACAAAGATTGAAAGCTATGGATCCATTCTAGTATATGAAATCAAATAAAATGAAGATGAACAACCATGACTCAATGGAATCTTTCCTTCTCTCGGAAGAGCAAGATCTTTTAAAAATGAATTATAAATAATTTAATTTTTTTAACATAATTATTCCAATATCATTCTTCTACAAACTGTAAAAAAATTAAACAAATGATAAAGATGTTGAGATGAGAGCAGTTGAGGAAAAAATTCCTTGATAAAGGGAAATAAAAACCTAGAATTGAAAGAATCTTTTCTTCTCTAGAAAATGGAAGTGCAAGAATTCTAGAATTTTGGAATTTGGATTCAAATGTGGAAGGAAGGGGAAAAGTGATGCAATATATGTCAAAGGGATTGTGGCTTGTATACTTTAGTGATAAAAGTGAGTGTGATTCATTTATATTATCAACTCAAACTATTTTTCCTACTATTTGATTAATTGGCATACATCACGTAATGGGAAACATTAATCACGTAATGGGAAACATTAAACATTGTTAAGGAAAATATTCTAATTATATCAAGGAAAATATTCTAATTATATCTTTAAGTAATCTGTGTATCGTCTAACGTATTTGTAACTATACATTCATATTAATATACAAATCAATCAATGGTTGAGTGTGTTGTATCATTACTTTTAATTAAAGTCATTATTTTAAAAGTTGACAAATCATTATTTTTAAAGAAATAAATGAAGTAGAGAGGTCGTGGTTTATTTTAATTTCAAAAGTGGCGAAGGAATTATTTTAAGAGGAGTAAATTTTGTTTTAAAAGAAATTATTTTAAGAGAAGTGAATTTAATTTTAAAGGATTATTTTTTTATGTAAGACGCAGTGAAGAAGAAGTTGCAAGAAACTCTCCATTACTTTTAATTAAAGTCATTATTTTTATTTTTAAAGGAGGCAATATAAAAATAAGTGTTGTTAATGGTTTGGAAGTATTACTAATGTCTTTGGAATTATTATTGATAATATTTATATTGAGATTCACAACCTCAATATGAACACCTAATGTTGTTTTGTTAGAATTAGATACTGTAACAAATGAGAATATGGAAATCCAAGATGAAGGTAAATTTAAGGAGAAAAAGGGTCAAAGATAAGGAAGAATCGCGTGGAGTGACAAAGGAAAAGAAAAGAGATAAAAATAAGTGTTGAGAAGATGTGAGAAGTGAAGGCGCGAGGATTCGATAAGCTATGAGAAGTCACGAAGACGCAGATTCCAGACATACCAACAAAGTTGATAGATGAAGAAGGGTATCACCAAAAGAGTCACCATGGAGTGAATAGTCTGCAAGATGGAAGATCAAGGCTTCCAAGGAGAAGAAGACGCAAGACATAGGTAAAAGCCTCTTCTCTGGTTGAAGAGCAAGGATCGTTGACACTGAGCCATTCTGTGGACAATGTACCATCTTTAATGAGTAGACATGAGAAACATGGAAAATCCACAGAGAAGTGAGAAGCCGCGAAGACGTGAGCAGCCGAGAAGATGCGAAGAAGTGAGAATCTGCGAAGATTGGAGAATATGGGAGAAGTTGAAAAGTTGCGAAGAAAGAAGATACATAGACATGCGCAGAGACTGAATGTAATAAATAAAAATTAGAGCGAAGAAGGAAGATACGCAAATGGGCACAGAGACATAAAGAAAAAGATTGAAGTGGAGAGAAGAAGACATAGAGACATGCACAGAGACTGAATGCAACAAAATTTTGGTTTTTTGTCACCATAAGAATCCAAAAATGGAGCAAGATGACTACCCTCATATATATGAAATGTTGTAATGAGATGAACAGTTGTAATGAGGGGGTGCATAATCGATTGTACCTGACACCCCATAGGTTTGTGGTCCAAATTTGTAAGCCTTGCCATAGGAAATTTGTATTCCTCAAATGTTTAGTAAGACCTAATTGAGTTAGACCTACATAGATAAGTATGTGATCATGTAGCATGTATCTCTAGTTTCGAGTAGATTGAAGCACTAACCATGGGAGGGATGATACATGAAATTGTGGAATGAACCACTAACATAGGTACGTGGGTGGCAGGTGTACTCGTATCTAATATTGATGGTGAATCAGAGAAGTTGAATCTTCGATTAACAAGAGCGGAAAGTGAGATTTTGTAATCTCAGAAAGTGAGATGGTTAGGATCAAGTTTGTAATCTCATAATGTGAGATGGTTAGGACCAAGTTATGTTTAAGGGAGAGTGTTAAGTTATGTGTAAGGGGGAGTCTAATGCATAAAATATGAGAATAAATATTAGTCAAAGGGAAGCTGGTGATAGTGGTAGTTTTAGTTAATGTTATTACCGAATGTAATTAAGGGGGAGTGTTAAGGAAAATAACCTAATTGTGTCCTTAACTAATATGTATACCATTATAGGAAGTTGGTCCTTCTATAACGTATTTGTAACTATACGTTCATATTAGTACACAATACACATCAATAGTGTTGTGAGTTGCACCATCAATTTGTCTTTATGTATTCTTTTACAAGCACTATGCATTAAGTCAATCAATGGATCGCTGCATTTTCATCCTATCTATTAATAATGAATATAATATAGTTCTTGTTGATTTGACATATTTCAATTTTGTTTGTTGGTTAAGGGTTCTAGAATGGATTGAAAAAAAAGTAGAGGCAATGGAGGCATGACCAGCGATCCCTATCTCAATACCAAACAAAATTCAAAAAGGTTTCCACATATATTTCAATTAATTTCTACTGAATTGGGTGCTTTTCAATGGTATTTGAGTGGTTTTTTTAAATAACTAAATAAAAACCAAAATGTTTGGAGCCTTAACTGCACTGTATTTCACTGGACTAATTTATCAGCATACAACTCATAGGTATTTCAGCCTTCTGGTCGAGACGCTATGTGGGTTAAATCAACAAATTGAATGCCCAAATCTTCCTACCCCAAGTTCAAATTTTCCTAGCAGTCCAAAATAGTTTGTTACTATCGCTACTCATCATTCTCATAAAACATTATCATTTCCTTATCATATTAGCAGAATTGGATACCTTCCAAATCAGAAAAGGTTGAATATTTTGGGTTCTAATCTCTATATTAACTTGGGGGTAGTCCTTATTTTATAGAACATCAAGTATTAAATTCCCTTAAAACCCCTTCTCAAGAAATGGGTGAGGTAAGTACTCTTAGTGATTGGGTCAATCTTTTGTTTTTTTTCCAATGATTTTCCTAGTCCATATATTTATTCTCATTTTGCAACCTTGGATTTGGAGCATCTATTGACTCATTTAGTCTTATTTGTTGTGTATCTTTCCTCATTGAGTATTGGGTTGTCTCCATCAAGATATAAGATATGTTTACCATATGGGGTCTTATTCGTTTATGACCAGGATCCTTTTATTCAACAGCCATACATAATAGATAGATGTTGCTTGAAATCTTTGTAAAGAACTATTAGAAACGCCCTTTGCTTTGTTTTTAAGTTTTCTGCAAGAGTCAAAAAGGAAGGAGAAGATCACCATAAGGAAGGGCTTGGAGCATCAAGTAGATAGAGGAACCTTCAGGTTTTTCTCATATCTCAATCTAATCTATGATGGCTTATTGACGTGAGTAGCAAAATCTATATTAGGGTGCAACTTTATAGCTCCTGTTTGAATTGCTTATTTCATTCCCTAGGCACATTTTAAGTTAGTGTGAGTTGAAGTTGTGAATTTGGCATCGGTCATAATCGGCTTCATTCTCTTCATATTATTGTCTCCATGGCTATCGTTTCAACTATTGGAAATCCTGTTAAATTTTATGGTTTCCATGACTCTAATATTCGTATTAATGGTAATTTTATTGATGCAAAGTAGGGTTGGAATTTCAAAATTGGAAAAGCTATTAAATTTTATGGTTTCGATGACTATAATACACGTTCTATCGGTTACAACGAAGAAATATGACCATCATGTGAATTTTTCAACCGTATTTGACGAAAAAATTAGCCTGGCACAAACAATTCTGTCGTCAAATTCCATCCCTGCATGCCCTCAGATTTTTTTTGGGTGCTTACCATTTTGGTGGAGGAGGTGCGTTCACAGCTTATTCGATCTATTGATTATAAATAATTGAGTTCACAACTTTTCAGTATACCATATTGCGTTAAGATGACTTTGTTTCAATGAATTCAATTAAATGGCTAATTTTATAAATCTATTTTTCATTTATATTTAAAAAAAAAAAAAAAAAATCTAGATGCCAATTTTGTGTATAAAGTAAAATTGTTTTTGACCTGTGCCAGTGGATAAACGACAAAGAATATATTGAACTTGTGGAGCTATAAATTCTATGAGTCTAATATATCTAAGGACATCTAATGTGATGAATCCAACTTCGATCTAAGAGTTTTTCTCACCTATACTATTTACTTTTATATATTTACTTGCAAAAATCATTAATCATTGATCTATTGTATTGTATTGTTTTGTCCTGGTTTATTTATTTTTTAGAATCCAAGTCTTTATTTACTCATTTTTTGAAAATGCATGGTGTTGGGTTGTCTTAGACCAAGTTAGACAACACAAGTTAGACAAAAAATTGGTGTTCGAGACCTTCTTGTTTTGTAGAAACCTCTTCTTGGTAGATCCTTGGTATAAATGTTAAGGTTATGATTTTATGGAAAAGTGGGTGGAGTTTGTCCCCTAATTAACTTATTCCATAAATGAAATCATTTTCATTGGTAGGTTAGCATTCTCATATCAGAGTTTAGGATTGTCATAATTGGCAAAAGGATCAATCTCTTTCACAAGTCTTTTATAATTTTAGTATCATGTGAGTGTTTAAGGTTATCCACTTGTTGTTGAGTTACAATAACAATGAGGATCCAAGTAAACCACTATCAACCCATAAGGAATTAGGAAAAACAAAATACTTTATTTGGTTGGTTGTTAATGATTTTTAGTAGATTCGTGTTGATACCTTTTCCCTTCTTTTTCCTAACCATGAATTTCCCATCCGGACCTTTTACATATAACAATTTAATGATGCGCATGCGGGGGGTAATTCATTTTTCAAAGGTATCGATCACCCACGACCCACATTTTCATATGTTATGTTCATCCAAAGGCAAGGACACCTCTCCCAAAGCCTCTTTTGGTCCAATCTTCCTAAAACCCACATTTTGTACCGGTTACCTTGCATCCTCGTAACCTGCATTTTTATACTTAGAATATTTTCTAATTTCTTTGAGGCTCATGTGGCGAAGTGACACCCGACGTTCCTTCTGAATACGTTCCTCCCTCCACATACATTTTTCCTCCCATATTCCACACTCTGCACAATACTCTTGCTTCATGCACCCACATTCCACATAACCCCACACCACGTTCCATGTATGACATGAATTGTGGTTTCGAGGTAATCCTAGCATATCCATTGTACATCCCTCACACAACAAGAACAATTGTTGATAATCAATTAGGATTAATTTTCACACATTTCCACTCAATTCTTGTGTACGCAAATAACAATTACCATTTAATAAGAAACATGCACCAAGTGTATGAGGGGGAAATTTTGAACAGTAGATTGAACCCTAAGTTATGATTAGTAGGGAACCTATTGGATAGAAAATATGATTTATACACGTAATCCTCACACTTTCCTAAGCACATTGAAAGTGGAAAAGGTAGCGAATAAGAAAAGGCAAGAACCTTTATGTGGATATATAGTGAATTCATTGGCCTGAGAAAGCAAGAAATGGTATATTGCATATAGGTGGTATTCTGAGCTTTCACCCGATGATGAACTTTAAAAAAATGTATGTACTTTAGGGATATATAAGGATAGTTGCATACCCAAAGTTTTTGATTTTAAAGAACCAATAGCATGGTGTGCTCGAAGGTTTGATTAAAAAAACCAATTAATCAAGGTAAAGGAGAGTGTAAGGACTCCTATTCTCCTGACGCCCAATACGTTGAGAAAGATGTTGTGACTCCCAGAAAGGAACAAGGTCCTCAAGATTTCTAAGGTAGACTCCTTCCTGGATGCTTAGGGTGGTGGTGCAAATCTAATCATGGATTTTTTGGTCCAACATCCCGTCGAACCCTCAATCCCCAACGAGATTAATATATGCATGTTGGCTCAGTTGTATAAAGAGTTTGTGTGGATTTTTTCACGATCGGTTGATAAAGACTCAACAACATTCCCAAGTATGTTTTGTATGTCCTCCATTACTCGATATGAGTATGGTTCATTTTTTATTGGGCCCAAATTATTTCAAATGAGATTTCCCACCAATTGTCAAACTACATTTAGACTAAAAGGTTTATTGTAATACATTCAAGAACATTCCCCCAAGGAGAAATGCCGATTTTTACAAATATCATGCTCAATTTTGGTACCCCATATTATGGAATCACAAGGCACCATTTCATTTTTACCTAATCCAAGATTCCTTTGTCAAGGAATGAAATTTTTTTCTCACCAAAACTAAATCATCTAAGGTGACAAAGGTAACCATGAAATTAATCATGGGGAAGGGAGTATGTGTGTTGGATGAACAATTCACATACATGAGGATTTTTGGTTTTGAAGGGAAGCCCCTTCTTCTTCCTCGTTTTGTTTGAGACATGTTCTTTTTTTTACGTGAACATGGTCCTTGTTCTTCAACAAGAATAGGAAGCGACAATTTATTCTTATGCCTTTCAATATTTTCAATATTACTATAAAGAGTTCATCAAGCCTAACCAAGATGGCATGGTTATTTGACTCTTTTAACATGAAAGAAGTTGAAGCCTGTAGTGGTTTTGATCCTGAAGGCATTTTTTCACCACTCATACGGTTTCAATTAGCTATGCA